>JAHWFP010066731.1:35531-70466 GCA_023313725.1 Lithobius niger
AAAAAAAAAGCAACGTAGCAATCGACCCGTCTTTTATTTCAGCATTGCTGCAACCAAAGTTTTTTTCCTTTATCAGATTATTTTTTTATACACTTGAACGATAGGCCCTAGTCGTTTCCAGGGTTGCCACCCCTCTTTCCCTCCCCCTAAAAATACGCCCCTCCCCCCACAGTGCATTTTTTTTTTTATCCACCCACGCCTTCTCCCATAGACTTTTTTTTAGGGAGGGAGGCAGAAGTTCTGCATTGGAGGGGGGGGCTTATGGTGCCACATGAATTTCATAATAACATTGATGGTAGTTTTTTTTAATAGTTAAACCAGGGACGTGCACAGGCCCCCGAGAGGGCAGGGGCAAACTTACTTTTTTCTGGAGACTTTTTTTTTTTGGTGTTTTAACCTCTTTTTACCCCCTTTTTGTGGGATTTTAACCATTACTGCACCTCTTTGCACCACTTTCGTAGCAGTTATTGTCTTTTTTTTACGTTTTTTACGCTCTTTTACACCACCGCTCCTATAAAAAGGGCACTTTTTTCAGAAAAAAGGGGCATTTTGCCATATGGGCAGGGGCTCGAGCCCCCCCTTCCCCTCCCCCCCTGTGTGCACGTCCCTGAGTTAAACCATAGACCCAGTCGTTTCGACGGGTGTGTTCTCTCTTTTCCCCCTCCCCCAAGATAAAAACTCCTATCCCCACAGTATATTTTTCTACTCCTCTTCCCCCCCCCCCCCCCCTCCAAAAATTTCATTTGTACAGTTGTTATACTCCAATTTATGTTTGACTTGGAAGGAAGAAAGAACTTCTTCCGTTTGGGTGGGGGGTTGGGGTTGGGGCGGGGGACGGTAACGGCACACATGAACTTTGTGATGACACTGGCATTATGTTTCTAAATACAAATGCGTAGAAACTCTTTTACATGTAGGATATACTTATGAAAATATAACAATGAAATAAAATGCTTTACCAACCTACCAGTTTTATTAAAATGTTACGGCAACCAAACTTATTTCCCTCAGGTCTAATTTGTTTTAATACTTGAAACGTTAGTCGTTGTGGTGGTGTCTTCCCATTCACCCCTCCCTCCTACCCCCCCCCCCAACCCTTCCCCGTTACATATTTATTTTACACGCCCGCTCCCACTCATTTCTAAAATTTTCACATTTTTGTGTTGTACCACATATTTTTGGCGGTATAATTGCATGATGACAATGACAGTATTTTTTTTTATGCACACGAGGTTGACGCAGCTACTCCAAAAAAAAAAAAAAACTTCTGCCAACCAACCCAGCATGTTCTTATTAACTTTACACAAAATTACACTGGAACCATCACAACAGAAACACGAGAGGAAAACCATCATAAAACCTGGAATGCTTTTTTGCAATATAATTACTTATTAGCGTTGCAATATTCGCAGAATCGTGGGGGATTTCGACCGCGTTGGTTTGTTTACATTTTTGCTATCAACGCGCGAGCCAAAGCAAACTGGGATTGAAGCTGCGAGGAATGCAGCTGCGAGGAATGCAGCTACTATCTCACTTGGCCTTGTGGCAAACACGCTGATTGATGCTTGCCGTCACACATCTTCCAGCCGGCGGATGTTACGTCAAGGTATCAATCTGCAGGTTTGGCTCTCAGGCCTATATTGTCACGCGATTTCGCGTGCGTGAAGAAGCCGGTACCATCCCTTTAACCAGTCGAAAACAATAAGATTTTTTTTTAAATCACCTACTTTGGTTTTTAAGTTTCCCAGAATCCTCCACACACCCAGAAAAAAAGACCCAATTCAAAATATCAGGTTTAGGCTACATGGAAGACCCAAACTTTGCAATACACATCACACAATTACAATCATATTGATTTATATCCCTGCAAAAATGGAGGATAACCAAATCTAACAAGAATCAACGTAGTTCTACCAAAGCTTTTACATAATTTGCAAATTGAGAAGAGCAATTTTTTCGAGGAAAATTGACGCACAATTAAGAAAATATGTCCTAATCACAGAAAATAGTGATTATCAATAATACATTGATGAGTGGGGCATTCCTTTAAATGATACGAGGTTTGAAACAAAAAAATAATCATAACTTACCAGAGGATAATTCATTGTAAAATAGGTTTCTAAATTTGAATAAAGATTTGGATCAACTGCAACTAAGGGCTTCAAAATCGACACCCCAGGTAAGGGAACTTCACTGGGCTGCAACGTCACCTTCCTGTGAAGCACCCATTTCCTACACAAATAAGAGAAAATATTAGTGTACAATCATTACCATCCCTCAAAAAACTAAAAGCAACGTTACACATTTAGGTAGGTAAGTAGAGGTCATTTGAAAGTAAGTGACGTAATTGACGTAGAAAGGAATTTTTTTGTAAACATTTTAGCCACCCCCCCCTCCCGAAAAAAGTGCATACTTTCACAGATCCCAAGTGATATTTTATATGTTGCCCCCACCCCCATTTTTCTGGCCAACCTCCCTAAGCAGAGGTTATATTTCTTGTCTTTGTGAAGATTACATAACTTTGCTTTTTCTTGTAGATTGCTCTCAGTCTGATTAAATTCTTTTTAAGAATGGTAATTGGAAAAAAGTATTAAAAAATTTGTAGGGCTAATCACTTGCCATCTCTCACCCTTCCCTCCGTTAGATCTGATCGCGCATCTTTTCGGGTTACAAACACAGACAAACAACTAATGTTTCAAGTTGGGACTTTCTGTTTTGTTCATCCCCAACAAGAACAGGATGATAGAGGGGTCAATATCAAGATATTTTCCTCAGTTAACAAGTTTTATAATAATAATAATAAAATTTAACCACAACAATGGTTGGGAGCTAGAAGGGTTTAGAAGTCACTTATACTAGTCCCAGTGAATCGCGAACGGATTGTACAATTTAAAATGTGAATCATGGTTTAAAAACAAAATTAGGCCTCTTCAGAAATTTTCGGAGACAAGTCCCACCCAATGAAAATCTAAACTGGTTGACTAAGCGTGCATGTACAGCCTCCTCTGGAAGGGCATTCCAAGCTCGGATTACGCTTACACTGAAAAAGCCCTTTCTGCAATTCAGCCTCGCAGACTGAAGGGCCAATTTGTGCGAATGACCTCTAGTGGCCGAATAGGGGCAGGGATCGAATGGGAGATCAATTGGTGTAAAGCCACGAAGAATTTTTAAGGCCAGAATGAGATCGGCATGCGTGCGTTTTGTTTTTGGGAAGAAGATATCGCATCTCTTTGTATCATGTTTGCCCGTTATAAGGGAGCATTCATTACGAAATTGGCATTTTTTCACCCATCTTTGTCATCAACTGCCATAAGGAGTCTTTTTGGCTGCTGCCTTCCGAGCCGTCGCTTGGAGCTTGAGGCACACGCAGCGTTCTTTGGTATGGAGAGTTCTTTACAAGGGGATCGCAAGTTTCGACTAGCGGCGGGTTGGCCGCACGGAATAGAAGACGTGGTAGCTGTGTCAACGGGCAGAGGCGGAGCAGAGGGTTCGGATAGAAGGATTGATCAACGGTATCGTTGGGTCAAGTGAGCCTTGTTCTGCTGACAACTCAATCTCTATACCGGAAGTAGAAGGTCCAAAGGGAACAGGGGACGCGGAAGGCGCCGGATGTACCAGCGGATCATTCGGTGTCCTCTTACCCGCGGCATTGCAGAGTAGCGCGCAACTACGTCAACAGATGAAGGCGGAGCAAAGGGTTTGGATAGGAAAGGATTGACCAACGGTATTTTCAGGTTAAGTGAGTCTTGTTCTGCTGACAATTCAAGAATCTCCATGCCGGAGGCAGAAGCCCCCCCAGGGAACAGGGGAAGTGGAGGGCGCCAGATGACCCATTGGATCAGTCGGTGTCCCTTAACCCGCAACATCGCAAAGCAGATCGGAGCGAGGAGAGAGCAAATAGCAACTGCTCAGGGCGATGGTCAGAGAAGAAAGATCGTTGTTTACGACTGATACAGGAATGGAGGACGCAAAGGACAGTAGAACTTCTTTGTCACGAACCGTGGGGATCACAGCAGACAGTAACAGGGGTGTCGTGTTGGAGGAATGGCGGATCGCATATTTGCAGAAGGACGGTGAGGCCGGAATCGGTGGTTGTTTCCCATAGAAAGGATTAAGAGTTGAATTCTGGAGTGTGTGAAGTGGTTCCCTGTAAAGCGGTGTCGCAGATGGCTGTATTGCCTATTCCAATGTGACGCTGAAGGCAAGGGTAATGGTCTGCGGAACGCATCCTTTAGTAGGGTGTATATAAGGTTGAACACACAGAATTAAAAGGAAACAGGTTGCAGCTTACCGGATCGATGATAGGAGCGGACGAGGAACTGGGAGCGATAGACTGTTCAAGTCCTAACCAGGAGCTACAAAGCCCAAAGGTAGGATTGGTCTGTGGAATTTAACAAGGAAGCAGACGGGGTGGCGATGGCCGGAGCCAACGGCATCGAAATGCACCTTAGGCGCAAGGTGTCTACCAGCGGAATCGTAGTGACGAAGTGTTGGTTTTCTTCAGTGGTAATTGAAATACACAGTTTATGAGACTGGATATCAGCTACCTAAGTCTGTCACTCAACCCAATATGCATCACACAGTCTGTGTAGATTTCAATAATATTGTGGTTTATTTAGCCTTCAAATAAACTCTTTCACAATATATGGCTTGTTTCACTCATTACTTATGAGGGATGGCAAGGATAAAAGTTTCAAAGTAATATACATACAAGAGTCCCGAGACATTCAACCATCCAGGCAGCCATCTTTGTTTTTGGCATCAATAATAATAATAATAAGTTTCCCACAGGAGTCATGGGAGGACAACGGAAGGGTGTTGAGCCGCTTATACCGCGCCTAAGATAAAAATAGATTTTGCAAATAAGCCCGTAAAAAGGGTGGTTATTACTTTTGCCAAGACAGTAACTACGTTTAAGGAAAATTTGAAGAATTTCTCTGGCCAACGAACGTTTAAATCCCTGCACCGTGTGCTGGTCAACCGTCAGAGGTGAGAGTGCATTCCATGCACTAACAATCCGTACAGCAAAAAAATGTTTTCTGAGACTTGTTCTTGCCGGCTGTACTGCAAGTTTCCATCTGTGACCGCGCGTAGACATGTGGCCTGAAACAGGCACAAAAACCGGTAGATCGACATTCAGCGTACCACGAAGTATTTTATAAGTTAGTAAGAGGTCAAATTTAAGGCGCCTAAGTTCGAGTAACTCAAGGCCGGTCTGTAAAAGCCTCGCACCATAAGACATGTCTCGCATGCCATTTACGCGCTTAGTGAATTTTCTCTGGGCCGATTCCACTAGGTCAATATCACCCAGCACCATAATCACGGTAATACCGTGGTGCTAAAAAAAGAACGATACTGATACCGTAATTTTTTTTTACCGTCAATACCGTGAGTACCGATTTACCGTGCAACACTAGCTTGATTATCGCAACGAATAATGGGGCACCTTTGAAGAGGCAACCACGTTAATTCTGAGCATACAGCAGCCAACCAGCGTGATCTGCGACTACTGAGGACAATGCCACATACTCGGCTTCCATTGAGGACAGAGAAATACATCGTTGTTTTTGGACTCTCCATGTATAGTTTGTTCCACATTATGTTTTCAGAAAACTGACTGGATGACGACTCGACTAGTTTGATCTGCAACGGATAAACTAAGTTCAACACCTGGATCTAATGGGACTGAAACCTTCCTAGCATTCGGCATACCAAGCTGTTTCCCCATGTGTTCAACATAAGAGTTCTGATGCATAACAGGTACATCATCATGCACATCAAATTCTACTCTTAAAAACTTTCTAATTAGCCCAAGGTTTTTGACGTCATATCGTGAGGATATGAGATGTATAACAGTTTTCAGAACATTTTGGTTTGCCACAAATAACGCTAAATCGTCAACATACACTAACACAATAGCTTTTCTATTGTAAGTATAAATACAATTCGTAGCACATAATTTTGAAAAACCTATCGATACAAAAGAGGAATCTAACTCTTTAAAGCACTGTCTACCTGACTGGTAGAGGCCATATAAAGCCTTATGTAAATGCCATGCTTCACTTTTTGAACTAGCAAATCCTGGGGCTGGACACATGAATATGTTTCCTGCAACATTCCGTTATGTATATGCACACTTTATATCCAAATGAGCATGAAACCATCCAAAACAAACCACTAGCAAAATAAAGGAAAATCGTACAAACATGAATGCAATCACAGGAGAATATGTCTCAAAAAAATCAACACCACTACGCTGGCTAAAGCCCTGGGCCACTAGCCTAGCACGAAACCGTGCAATCTTTCCTGTAATATCTCTTTTCACTGTGTACACCCAACGTGAGCCTATTACTCGAACATTCTTAGGTTCTTGAACAGGTGTGTATACTTGACGTTGCTGGAGTGTCTTTAATTCCTCGGTCATGGCACCCTGCCACTCTTTTGTTTCTGGCAACCTCATTGCTTCTGCATAGTTATTGGCGACATTGACTTCAGTACAATAAGCTTCCGGTTCAAAATCGGAAGCTCCGTTATGGTCCTAGTTTTCTATGCCTGGGGCACAAATCGCATCAGCGTCTGTGCACCGTTCACCCAAATCGGGGTCATCACCTTCCGTCCTTTCCTAGAGTCTGGTCCTTTGTTGAGAAATTAAATCCTGTCTCTTCAAAAAGTAAGTTATTGTCTTGGCAAAAAAGTTTTGAGTCGTTTCTGGAATGGATCCGTGCCCCTCCACGGTATCGATAATGTACATCCTTTCTATTCCCAGTAGAGCGAGAGACAACTTCACGTTCCCAACTATCACCAACATGTTGCTGTGGCAGGACTATAGGCTGGGTTTGTTGACAAACATTTTCTTATTGCTCAATGTTTGGTGAAAGTTCAACTTGTACTACATCATTATGCCCTGACCTATCACTTCTTGTGGGCCATTTTCTATGGGATCTTGACAATGCCGAATAAGCTTACTTTTCATTTGGCTCGGTAAAAGCAATGGACTCCATCTTCTGCACGTTCTTTAAAGCTTCCATTCCGAGACGCCTTTCGTTGAGTGTTCGGTTACATGTTTGGTTACATGTGTCTTACATGTTTGGTTTCCCGTACAATTTTCCCTTCATCCGGGAACCAAACACGATATCCTTGAGTTTGGAGGGCATGTCCCAAAAGGATACCTAACTTTGCTCGTGGCTGCAGTTTGTTTCTATAAGGACAATCAACATGCACAAAGCATAAGGAACCAATGTAACGAAAATGATACACTGCTGGGGAACGCCCAGTCCACAGTGTATACGGTATTTCCCCAATGAGACTACTATGAAGCGTACGATTTTTCAAATAAGTTGCAGTTACCACCAACTCAGCCCACCATTCTGCAGATAACTTCGTGGCAATGAACAAAGTGCGTACAGTGTAGAGTAGAGTACGATTTAGCCTTTCTGCAACTCCATTCATGGAAGGCGAATACACATTCGTGCGTTTGGTATTAA
The DNA here is from genome assembly GCA_023313725.1 of Lithobius niger. Taxonomy (NCBI): domain Eukaryota; kingdom Metazoa; phylum Arthropoda; class Chilopoda; order Lithobiomorpha; family Lithobiidae; genus Lithobius; species Lithobius niger. The sequence goes on from JAHWFP010066731.1 coordinate 43,016, forward strand.
TGCCTAACTTTGACAATTCCTTTTCAAAATAAGAAGCTGTGTATTCAAGGCCATTATCGGTTCGCAAAGTTTTAATCTTCTGACCTGTTTCACGTTCTACTTGGGCACAAAACAGTTTGAAGAAAGGAAAAGCCTGGTCCTTTGTCTTCATCGCGTACACATATGCCTTTCTTGTATAATCGTCTATAAATGAGATAAAATAACGACATCCTCCTGGAGAAGCAACAGGAGCTGGTTCCCACACATCAGATTGAATGAGTTCTAATGGGGCGTTTGTTCTTCTTTCAGTGAGTCCTACATCTCGAGCCTTGGTCAATTTGCCAAGCCTGCAGGACGCACAAATCGGATCATCACTGGACAATAACCCACGCACCGAATTGTCTTTAACAATTTTCCAAAGTGCAGGCACATGAATGTGGCCATAACGCTCATGCCACGAAACTGTTTTCGTCACTGGACTATCAGATACAGCTTCCGTTGCTTCAATCTGTGCAACTGGCTTAGTGGACGGTGGGTGGTGTTGGGGACGCTCGGCTACTTGATGTCTTTGGCCAATCTTCACGCAATGACTGCCGTGTTTGCAAAATAAAAAAAATCTCCTTTTGTAGGTGCAGGTGCTAACAGTGAACCATCAGGATGCAAAATATTTATTCCTTTTTCATCTGAGGACAAACGATATCCAGCATTATAAATTTGTATCCCAGATAACAAATTTCGTCGCATGGCAGGAGCATGCAATACCCCTTTCAGAGTTAAGGAGAGTCCAGTAGCTGCTACTGTTATTAACACATCGCCGATACCAACAACTGCAGAGGTACCTTCTGTTAGACTGGCTGGGGGACAGTTAATCTCCTGGTGTGTAGAAAAAGCATTACGATGGGGACAAAAATGATGTGAGGCAGCTGTATCCAATGCCCACGTCATTGTGAGTGCCGAGACAAAATTTACTTCAACGTAAACGGCACAACTCTCGTATACGCTAGATGCTAACGAAGACGGACGTCGATCATTTATTTTCTTTGGTTGTGAATAGTTACGTGCAAAGTGTCCCACATTGTAACAATTATAACACACAACTGAACTCCCAACTCCTTTTGATGTGGACTGGTTACGAGCATTTGGTTTATTACGGCGACCGCGACCAAATTGTGTTGGTGTCCCCGACGGTTTACGTGTCATCACTGAGTGCAAGGCCTGGCTCGATAGCTGGTCAGCAGTATTAGTAGTTGTCAGCCTTAGGTGGTACCGTCTGTCATACTCTGAAACTCTGAAAGTAGCTTTTCACGCACTACACGTGGAATGAAGTCTGCATCATCCAGTGCATACAAACGTTCCACCACAGAATCCCACACGGGTGGAAGTCCACACAAAGGCATGTTCATCGAAGGGACTTTCTTTCCTGCGTCTTCCAGATCAGCCACTGCATTATTCACACGTGATAAATACTTGGCCATAGTATCTACTGGTTCCATCTTTAGGAGCACGAATGACTTTCTCAAATGTCCAATTCCTTTAAATGTCCAATTCTTGCTCTGGATTTTGGCTCATGAATCGCCTTTAATGCTTTCCATGCTTCAGCAGCAGTCTGCACTCCATGCAATATGGGCTTCTGGCCATTGCAAAACCAAGGGCAATAGTTGCTAATGTACGTGACTTTCTTTGGGTATACAATACTCGTTCAGCTGCTGGGGTAGTAGTTAAGAGGTTCAACCTCTGTAGAAGTGGCAGTATAATCCAAAAAACCATGTAGACCACGTTCTCAAAGAAACATTTTAATACCAAATTTCCAACTTCTACAATTCTGATCGTTTAATTTGGGAAAACGAAGGCTGGTGCCAGACATGTCATCTATAGTTGACTACATATTGGTTCTAATATCAGTCAGTTTTCTAATAAGTCAGTTTTCTAGAGATAATGCAAATTATCTTTAATTTACACAGGACTAGGGGTCCACTACCGCAGAAGCTCCAAGCAAGATGGCCGGCCTATCTAGATTCCAGCGCGTGAAGTTTTCCGGCTAAGTTTTTGGTTGCGTTTTCTGATGTTATGTAGTTAGCCGCAGCAAGCGCGACAGCGCGAGCGAGGCTCGTAATTTGGAAAAAAACTAACATTTTCGTGAACGGCGACCTTGATTTACCTTTTACATCAATGGCGATAATACAACCTTCCGCATATACAGATCGATGGTGGACGAGCTTGGAGCCGCTGCGGTAGTGGTTCCCAGGACTAGTAGCCACACACTGTATAAAGTACTCACAATGTCTGCCCATAATGGCAGTATAATGGCTTGAAAACACAACACTCTTCAAAAACATGCATGCTGTCTTCACATACAGTCGGCAATGAGAGTTGTTGGGTCTACACAACATATTCACAAAGGCAGCATTCCTCACACAAACCATACAAATAATCACCACTGCAACTAGCTAAATGCATGACTGAGCCCATAACCCAGTTGGTTTTCTTCAGTGTTAATTGATATACACAGTTTATGAGGCTGGATGTCAGCTACCTAAGTCTATCACTCAACCCAATATGCATCACACAGTCTGTGTAGATTTCAATAATATTGTGGTTTATTTAGCCTTCTTATTTCACTCATTACTTATGAGGGATGGCGAGGATAAACTTAAGTTTCAAAGTAAAATACATACAAGAGTCCAGAGACATTCAACCATCCATGCAGCCAGCTTTGTTTTTGGCATCAACCACTGATCTATACAGTCAAACCTGGATAGCCTACCTACCATAAGGTCATAGTATAATCTAGATAGCCTCACACAAGTTCTCTTGATTATACCCACATTACATGTGGAACAAAAGAAACTTTTAGAACAAAAGAAACTTTTAGAACAAAAGAAACTTTTAGAACAAAAGAAACTTTTAGAACAAAAGAAACTTATTATCTCAAATTCTAAGTACAAAACAACTATTTAACACAAAGAAGGGCAGGAAGGAGACCCCAATAGGACGATGGCGGAGCGGAGAAAGTCGCGAAGGAGCAGCGGAGGCCGGAGAGATGCGCCTGCACATGCACAGATGAGTTATGATGTTACAACAAGTCTTGGAGAAGTGGAAACCTAGTTGTAGGGATCGAGAATGAAGATTCGAACTGGAAAGGGGGAGGAGACAGGAGCGTCGGATCACTGAGTTATCCATAGTCTGTGCTGAACCAAATGACGGATCGCATCGCTCGGTCCCAGGGAAGGACAGGAAGGAACCTAAAAGAGTTCTCATAGTGACTGCAGAATCAGACCAGCGGAGGACCATCCACACGGGAACAGAACGTAGCAAGTAGCACTGACGGGAGGATCGGCCGGAGACGAGATGGTGGGATGCAGAGCGGAGTTGCAGGAACTAGAAGACTTGAGCCGAAGTAAGTACAACAACTGTACTCCTGGATTGGGAGGACCCAGTTGAGCAGGAGAGGAGGACAACGTCGGGCGGACCAGCTGTTCTACAGTCTTATCCACGGCGCGTGGTTGCAAAGGATGCGGAATGACAGGCGGATGGCACGCGAAGCGGTAGGCGGACATAAAGACTGGACCTGTTGGGGAGAACAAACAGTACTCGGCACAACCGCACAGGTCGGTGGTAGAAGAAAGAGTCAACCGGACCACATCGTCCGAGTTTATATACGACGCAAGCTGGTAAAGAATGCTAAAGTACAGGCAAGGGAGGGGCGACGGAACGGTCCTTCTAAGCAATCCACATAATCAAAGTGGAAGTTTTCCAAGGCCAAGAGGCTGCGCAGGATCAATGCGCAGCAAACAGAAAAATGGGCATGGCACGCAGTTGTACAACCGCAGACAGTATCCATGTTGCTTCAGTCTTTGTTTTCTGTGTGCTTAAGGGGGCTGGATTACACATCTGGCAGCTACGATGGGGCCCAGACGATGTAGTCCGTCGGCTTGCTTCGTCATCTCTCGAAAGTAGTGGCTTGTGAAAACGGAGCTGCTTCACCAGGAGGTTGCCGTGGGGATGTCTTGGACTGGAACGGAGTTGTAGAATGCCCAGGAGGTGGAGAGTGCTCTCAACTCGTGCGCTGTGACCCTGATGCCTTCGTCTGCTTGGCTTGTGTTGGAGTCATCATAGGCGGCTTGAATGGTGTCCCATACCCACTTTGCAATGGTGGCTGCTGAGGTTTCCCCAAAGTTCCTTTCGAATGGGAGGAAGAGTTGTGTTCTGCCTTAGCGAATGCCTTCATTGGTTGTTCTGGAGATGGAAGTGGAGTGCTCTTACTGGACAAAGGTGACGTTCAGGCTCTTGAATTTCAGGCTCGCTGGAATTGTGATGGGTTTTGTTGGTTCGCAAGGTTTCTGTGTTTTGGCACGGAAATCGGCTCTGGGGGTTAATGTGATGTACGTATTGTCCGGAGCGAGGACGCAGAATGGGGGGTCTGCTGACAGGGCTTGGATTTTGCCGCATCTTAGACTGGATGCAAGGGTGACGAGGAAAACCGTTTTCCTTGTTAAAATTGCCATTGGGCTGTTTAACCATTGGTTCATATGGGTCTTTTAGGATGGAGTTCAGGACGATGGAGAGGTCACACTTTGGGAATTTTGTTTTATTGCTGGCCTTTCAATCTCGAATGACTTGATTGAAGATGAGATTCTGTAGTCTGTGAGGAAATGGGTGCTTCCTGCTGCCTTGAATACCATGTTGATTGCTGATTGGTAGACAAGGATGGTGGATCCTTTGAGGCCTTCCTTGAACGTGATGTTTAAGAACTTTTTCGGCTATGGGGAGATTGATTGGATTGACTTTCCTCCTGTTACGCCAATGAAACCATTTTTTCCGATCTTGTTGGATGAAGCTCTGATGAAGGCGGATGCAATTCTGGTGGCTTCTTCCTCATGAATCCCTTCTTTTTTGATAAGTCTGGTGATAGTAGCCATGCGTGAAGCTGTACCGTTGCTAGGTTTTGGTGAAATTTTGTGCCTTTCTGTTGTGTCAGAAGGTCCGGAATGAGTGGGAGTCTTCTTGGGTCGTCCACTAGTAGAGGGATGAGGTGTGGGAACCACTGAGCTGTTGGCCAGAATGGTGCTATCAGTAGGAATAGGCTGTTGGTGTGGCGTATCGTTTGCAGGGCTTTTGGCAGGAGTTTGAAGGGAGGGATAGGTAGGCGTACAGGTTAGGAGAAAGTCGCGGGAGCAGCGGAGGCCGGAGAGATGCACCTGCCTGCACATGTGCAGATGAGTTATGATGTTACACCAAGTGTTGGAGTAGTGGAACCCTAGCTGTACGGATCGAGAATGAAGATTCGAACTGGAAAGGGGGAGGAGACGGGAGCATCGGGTCGCTGAGTTGCCCATAGTCTGTGCTGAACCAAATGACGGATCGCATCGCTCGGTCCCAGGGAAGGACAGGAAGGAACCTAGAAGAGTTCTTCTCATACTGACTGCAGAATCAGACGAGCAGAGGGCGCTCCCTCCACACGGGAACAGAATGTAGTAAGTAGCACCGACGGGAGGATTGGCCGGAGACGAGATGGTGGGATGCAGAGCGGAGTTGCAGGTTCTACAAAAATTTAAGCCGAAGTAAGTACACTTGTTGGGTGAATCGAAAGGATTGGTTTAAGCGGGTTGTTTGGTTTGAGTTCCGAAAGGATTGGTTTGTGTTTTGGTTGTCAGGTTTGAAGGGCAGGTTTTTGGTCCATGGTTCAGAGTGTTGGTATAGTTTGTTGCCCCCGTGATATTTGGTAGTGGTTCGTTGTTTGAAAGGTTATGGCTTTTTGGAGACGTCCAGATGAGGTGCCAAAGTGGGGATTAGTCCATGGAAGAGTGAGTTTGTTTCATGTAAGGGTAGGTTCCTTAGTTTGAATTTGGTGGATTCATTCAGGTTTGAAGTTGTTGCCAGTGCAGTGTCACGAAGCAGAAGTGTGATGTTGAAGAGGGCTCTCGTTAGCCAGTTTAGTGTGTGCTAAATCGCAAAGCCTGTTTTCTGAAAGCGTTGTCGTAGAAGGTTCTGAGATTCGTCATGTCTTGTTCGGAGGGATGGGAAGACAATTTTTCACATAGGGCGTTGATGGCTGTGTAGACGACATCTGCTTGAGAGATTGCTCGGCGGCCCTGTCTTGTGCACTTGTCGGTGTCGAGGAGGACGGAAGTTGGTACTTCAGTTTTCTTTGGTAGAAAAAAACCCGTTCCAAAGTCCATGGTGACTTCAGTTGTAAGGAATTCGCATTCCGGGTAGGTGTCGAAATTCTTGGGGGCTATTGCCCCGTCTCCGGTAGGCTTGAAGAAGGAAGATTCCCTTCCTGGTCTCGGTGGCGGTAGTTTCTTGTCTAGTTCGAGGGTTTCACCTCGTCCGAGAATGGCTCCCCCATTGCGTAGTAGACAGGTTAGGAGTGTCGTTGATTGGCCGAGTAAAGGTTGTTGGTTTACATTTTTATCTGAGGGCGATGCCGAATCCTGTGGTTAAACCTCTGTTGATTACTGGGTCATCCTGCAGTTTGGAGGGTTTGTATAGGAAACAATCTGGTATGATGTCTTCTACTGTCTTTAGGAGTTCATGAAGAGGAATGTTGGTGTCCTTCGTGTTAGGGTCAGGAAAACGAATGTGTCGATTATATGCAGTCGCATTCGTTAGGAGAGTGAGGTGATAGGTTTGACCTAAGCTCGCGTTCGCATTCGTTGGTTTATTTGCGTTCACATTCGGTAGTGTGAACTCATTCGGCAGCTGCATTCGCATTCGTGGGTGTAATTGCATTCGGGTTAGGAGCATTCATGTTTGATCCTCTTGGGTTTACATTCGCATTCACATTAGTGTTGGATTTAGTGATCAAGTTGAGGAGTAAAGCTGGGAGTTCTCATCTTCCTTGTCGGTGATTGGGTCGTTGACCAGAGGCGGAAGTTGGTGTGAATGTTTGGTCTTTTTTGACGAGCGGCTTGAGGAAGTCGACGCTACCCAGTCAGCGGTTCTCTTGTTAATGATCGAAGCGGAAGTGGACGGTGGCGGCATTTCAGTGCGGTAGCCGAAGTCGGTAATTGCCCGATTGGCTAGGCGGTGTACTTCCGAGTGGGTGATGGAAGGATTACGGGAGGAGCGAGAAGACAGGTCAAGTGGCTGCATTGATTGCGCTTGAAGGAGTTTACGCATTCGTTTAATTTTGTGGTAAGCTTCTTTGGCTTCGAAGAATTCGGTGTTAAGACTTGATAGATTGGCGCTTGAGGCCAGGGATTGGCCAGCTTGTAGTGGCCAGACATCGTGATCACATGGCTTCATTCTTTTCTTCTTTCTGCGTGACGTGGTGTTTGCAACAGTATTCGTCATGGCATCAACAGGAGCTGTGTCAGCCGTGGCATTCGCATTCGTAGAATCTTCAGCATTCGCATTCGTAAAATCTTCAGCATTCGCATTCGTAGTGCTGTTTGAGTTCGCATTCGTGGAGCCTTCAGCGTTCGTATTCGCATTTGTGGTGGCTTCCGGGTCTTGAGTGGCATTCGCATCCGGGAATGAGAGCAGGACTGCAGAAACGATGGACAGGGTCGACAGCGGGCACAGTCGGGGGACAGGAAGATCTCTCTGTAACCTCGGCTGGCTTTAGGCTTGACATCTTTCTTCTTCTGGGTAAGATCGACGAATGTTGGGAAACAGACGAGCGTGGACACGCTCTGGAGGAAAAATGATGAAGAACGAATGCGCCACGGCCGCTTTATATACAGAGGACCTGCGTAGAAGGGATGTGCGGTGGGTTACGACGCCGGCGGCTGCGCAGCACCGAAAAACCTCCAGGGAAACGGCAACGTGCGGGGAACTTATGCAAAAATTAACAGGTTATGGATTTTCCAACAATAGAAACTTAATTTTGAAAATTGTTTCTTTACTTAAGGAAAACATACATAACCTGTAAGTTTGCATTCGCTCCTCGCAATGCTGCGTTTTTAAAAACCTCTGAAGGTTTTTAGTTGCTTGTAGCCACCAGCTGCATAACCCAAACTGTGCCTTTGCGGCCGCAGCTACCCTCTATAAAAGCGCTTTCGCACGATCGGCAGTCATTCATATTCCTCTCGATACGTCAGGCGGTGACTCAAGAGGGGAGGTTGGGTGGGTTTGGTTATGTATGTTTTCCTTAGGCAAAAAAAAAAATTTCAACTGGTCCGGGCTAAGGGGCCGGCAAAATTAAGTTTTTTATTGCTGAAGCAGGAAAACATACATAACCTGTTAATTTTACATGTTTTACATGTATGTTTTTTTAACTCTGGAGATTGTAAGTGGCCTGCCCTTTTGACTCCAATTGTATTTACCGACAATAAATAGTTATTATTATTATTATTATTATAGATCCAGACCTCGTCAAAGAACGGTGGTGAGCACCGCGCTGACGGCTTTCCTAGGGTTACGAGCTGGCTATCCCCGAAAAGGTTTCATTAACTTCGCACTAGGAATTAGATTTCTTTCGTAAAAAGTGCAGGTGTCCCTGAAAAAAAAAAGGACTGTTTGTTTGGAGATGAGGGTCTTGCTTCCGTCTAGATGGTGGACTTGCTTCAAAATCTGAGTGCAAAAGGGGGGTTGACGGCACATCTGGCTGCGACGATGGGGCCTACATGATGTAGTCTATTGTCTTGCTTTGTTATCTCTCTGAGGTAGTGTGACGTGAAAACGGAAGTACTTTGCCATAAAGCAGCTGTCAGGATGTCTTGAACAGGAATGAATTTGTGGTGAGCGCAGGATGTGGAGATTGCCCGTAACTTGTGTGCTGTCACTCTTCATGCCACTGTCAGCACAGTTTATGTTTTGGTTTTCATAAGCACTGATGTGGGTTTTCCTGATCCAATGTACAATAGTTGCTGCCGACATTTTTCCGAAGTTTTTGTCTAGAGGTATAAATAATTGGTTTCTGCCTTTGTGAAGTTCAATGTTTTCAGTTCTTGCCAAATAGAAACGTAGTCGTGCACAGAGGCGTTCAGGTTCGTTGCCAATTATCTTTGTTAAAGCTGGGATGACAATGGGTTTTGAAGGTTCACATGGTTTTTGAATCTTGGCTCTAAAATCAGCTCTTGGTGTTAGGGTTACCGAAGAATTGTCAGGTGCTAAGACACCGTAGGCTGGGTCGGGAGATAAGGCTTGTATTTCACCGAATCGGAGGCTTGCTGCTAGGGTTATCAAGAAAACTGTTTTCCGAGTTAGAAGGTGAAGTAAGCAGTTTTGCATTGGTTCGTTAGGAGACTCCATTAGAGATTGAAGAACAATTGACAGGTCCCAGTCCGGAAAAATGCGTCTAGATGCAGGACGTTCTATCTGAAAGGATTTGATGAGACGAAATCCTGTAGTCATCGAAAAGGTTGGAGTTGCCTACGGCTTTGAAGACGAAGTTTAAAGCTGAGCAGTAAACGAGTATTGTTGAGCCTTTTAACTTCTATTTAAAGAGATCAGTGAGGAACTTGAGAAGGTCACCTATAGGGGGGATTGATTGGATTAATTTTCCTTTGGTCACACTAATGAAACCATTTTGTCCAGTGACTGTTGTTGTTTCTGTTCGTTGATTTTTTGCTGGCCCTGCAATCTGCTTGCGCTTCATGAACTCCGTCTTTTTGACGAGTTTGACGATAGATCATAGTAGCCACCCGTTTGGGTGGAGCTTGGTTCCCTTCTGTTGCGATAACATATCCTGTGTTTGAGGAAGTCTTCTTGGAGTGTTGATTCTGCCAGTTTGGAGCTATCAGTAGGAATAGGCCTGGAGACTGCTCTATCTTTCCCAGAATTTGCGGAAGCAGTTTGAAGGAGGAAATAGGTAGGCGTAGAGGTTTTCCCAAGGGAATGTCAATGCATATACTGCTGTGGCTTGATAGTCTGGGACTGGACTGACAAAGTGAGGAAGTCTGGCATTGTACCTCGTGGCGAACAGGTCGATCATTGGGATGCCCAAAAAGTTGAAGCGATAGCGCAGATGGATTTCTTGAGGGTCCATTCTCCTGTTGATGGCTTTCGGCGAGAAAAAGAATCTGCAATCACATTCCTGTTACCTGGGATGTGGAGTGGCAGCATGGTTGTGTTGAGTTTTATGCAGAGGTTGAAAATTGCTTAGCTTACTTTGTACATCTTTCGAGACCTCGTTCCTTCTTCCTTCCAGATGTAGAAAACTGTTGTTGTGTTGTCTGCTTGGACTTGGACGACTTTCCCCTTGATAAATTGCTGGAAATGAAGAAAGGCCATAAGTATTGTTCTCAATTCTATATTGTTGATGTGGTGTAGGTCTTGTTTAGTCTAGATCCCCGAAACTTTGTGGTGTGGTAAGTGTGCTCCCCCTTCCAGTGAGGCATCGGTTAGAACAGGAGATCCAGCTTGGGTGTGTGGAGTGGAACTGACTGGGAAAGAGTCAGGATGTCTGACCACCAAAGAAGAGTATCCATTGGAAAATTGGGGTCTGTTGGTGACGCTTGGTCTTGAACTGACTGGGTTCCCTGTTTGTTCATGCGGTGTGATGGAATGATTTTGTCATTCATCTTCCGTAATGAACAAGATTCACGATGGATTTCATCTTGCCGATTAGAGAGGTCAATTCTCTGAGGGTGTGGGAGGTTTGGTGTCGAAATTGACGAGCATGTTGAGAGAAGTCTTCCATCCTGTCAGATGAAGGCATGACTGTTGCAGGTTTTAGGTTGAACCTTACTCCCAAAGAAATGAAAATTTGATCTGGAGTGAGACGAGATTTGGGTATGTTTACTCCGAATTCTAGGTTGGTGAGAAGATCGATCGTCTGGTTTCGATTTGAGATTAGTTGTTGTGGGTTCTGGTTGTATAACAGCCAATCGTCCAAATAGGGACTTGCTTCTATTTGGTGTTGAGGCAATTTCGCCAGAATTGGTTTAAGACAAGGGTGAAGATTCTGGGTGCTGCATTCAGGCCGAATGGAAGGTATTGAAATTCGTACACTTTGTTGTTGTAGTACATAACCAGAAACGGTGATGGACAAACGGATGTAGGGCATATGGAGGTAAGCATCTTTCAAGTCTATGGAGATGGTCGTCCTGTTTTAGCGATTGACGAATTAGTTCCAGTGTTTCCATTTTAAAACGGTCGTTGGCCATGAATTGATTGAGTGGTTTCAGACTGAAAATTAATGGGTCTCCTCACGATTTCGTGGGGCGTGGGAAGATGGAGCTGTAAAGTCTGGACCTGGATGACGGTCAAAAGGTCTTGAAACTCTTGAGATAGCGTTGGGCGGCAGCGTGGTTAAATTTCCACTTGGGAGGGTTTAGCTAGCGGAGGCTTGGTTGTGAAGGTTGGACGAAAACCGTCTTGGATATCGAAAAAATGTGCTGATTGGTTATAAGGTTTTTCCAAGCAAGTAGAAAATGGCGCAAACCATCACCCACTGGAAGCCTGGATGGGTGAATGGCGTCATTGGTCCTTACGTGATGAAATCTTCCCTCCCGGGAAGGAGTAGCGGCTTCTCCGGTCAGGAGTGGTGCTGACTTATCGTTTGGTTGAATGGACGAGAGCGTGGATGGTTTTGACGAATAGACTGATTGGGACGAAAGGACTTGTTATTGTTGTTTTCGTTGCGGCGATTGTTGTCGTTCTGCGGTTGACGGGGTCTCGACCAGTTGTCGCCGTTTCCTTGATTCGAAAGAGGCATATTTTGCTTGAAAACGGGTTTCAACGGGTTGTTTGGCTTTGTTCGGGTTTCGCGAGATGTCAAGGTGTGGTGTCAGGCTCGGGATTAACCCACGAAAGAGGGTGTCCGTCTCATAGATCGGAAAGTTCCGCAGCTAATATTTGGTTGAATTGTTTAAATTCGTAGCCGAATTGAGAGCGATGTCTCGAAACAACTAGACGTTGTTGAAAATTGCACGGACTAACCAGTTCAACGAGTCATACGAAGCGAAGCAAGCTTTCTACAATAATTGAGAAATTAGTGTGGACAGTTGCTTAATTTGCTCTGGAGTTGAGTTTGACAAAAGCTTCTCACATTAGGTGTTCACGGAAGTATTCAGCAGGTCGGCTTGAGAGGCAGCGAGTAGGCCGTGACTGAGACACTGGTCGTTGTCGAAAAGAACATGTGTTGGAATTTCGGCTTTTGTTGGTATCGAAAGGGCCGTCCCGAAATCTAGCTTCACTTGAGTGTAGGCGTCAAAATTTTTCGTGTTGGTTACACCCCGTCACTGAATGCCTTGAAGTAGCCCAAGTCACGGACGGGTTTGAGAGGCGGCGGATCCTTGTCGAGCTCTGGTGGTTTTCCTTTCCCCAGGATAACGCCACCGTTGCGTAGAAGGCAGGTCAACGGCGTTGAGAAGAGAAAGCGGCTTGAGCTCTGGTGGCTCTCCTTTTCCCAGGATGACGCCACCGTTGAGTAGAAGGCAGGTCAACAACATTGAGAAGAGAACGCGGCTTGGAATTGCGCTCCTGCAGCAAACCAAACTCGAAGCCCGTCGATAGACCACGATTAATTACCGGAGCATCGGACGAAGAGGGAAGTTTGAAAAGAAAACAGCCTGGAATGGTATCCTCTACCGGTTTTACGAGTTCCGCAAGCAGAATTGAGGATGGATCATCGTTGCTGGGATCGTCGGGGAAAATGGATGTGCCGCTCCGTTTGCTTCCCGGCATCCATGGGGTGTGTGCATCTGGACGAAAGCAGACTCGTGGCATAGTTGATGATGTAGGGCAGAGGCAAGTTTTCGTCTTCTTGGCGGGAAGTGTGTAGATTAGACGAAAGCTCGGCGGCAGACGTGAGGGGGAGTCACAGTGGCCGTGGTCGAGGAGTGACGAGGTCTTTTCGTCTCATGACAGGAAAGAGATGTAAAACGCTTATGGCTGCAGCTAGATGTCGTTTCCACCCATTTATTCGTCAGAGCAGCTTTCAGAGTGCTTCTTGTGAAAGCTTTCGGAAGCCCGTCAGAGTTGACGTTTTAGTTGACGGTAGTTAGTTTTAGCCGTGCAGAGCTGTCAAGAGTAATGAGGTCTGGCGGGAAGGTCGTCTGACCGACTTGGAGAGGCGAAGTGGCGGCAGTCTGTGCTTAAGCCATCAGCTGGAAGCAACTGGGACGAAAGAGGCGGTGCGGTAGTAAGCGGGCCTAGAGAAGCGAATGATTAGGGGGTGCATCAGCGGCATCAGAGTGATCAGTCTCAACGAGGAAGGGCAAAAGGACGAAAGATCGTCCATTTCGGCATTTTAGGGATGCTGAGATAGTGGCAGAAAACTTTCAATCTTTCTGGGCGAAAGCAGGAATACAGAGTGGCGTGGAGACAAACGCTGAAGAAAAATGAATGACTACCGATCGCACGAAAGCGATTTTATAGAGGGCTGCAGCAGCAGTTCGGGTTACGAAGCTGGCGGCTACAAGCAACTAAAAAACCGCCAGCGAAACGCAGCACTGCGAGGATAGAATGCAAAATTAACATGTTATGTTTTCCTGCTTCGGCAAAAAGAAAGTTGCATTACGCACACCCATTGACAACAATATTGTTAATATATTATTACACCTTCGCATAGGCTAGTCCAACTGTGCATCGATAAGACTGTGTACAATTCTCTACAGGGTGATCCAACTAAAGTGTTACAAGCCAATATCATGTGAATGGCTAATGAGAGAATAATAATGATAGAAATGCAATGAAGGGTGTGATGGGAGACGTTAACACGAGAAAAAAAGAAGGACCTTGTATTAATACTTCAAGGTCATCCTCATACTATCTTCCAAACGAGATAGGATATGGTAAAAAAGTAAATTAGAAAGTTGAATACAAGGACACAATTTACCCCTCAAAGGCCATACCCCTCCCCAAACCAAATACGTATGATGCTTTTCAACCTTTTACCTATTTTTTTTGTCGAAATTGTCATATTTTTACACTGGGGCTGGGTAAATACAGTACTTGAATGCCCCCTTACCCCTTCCATAAAAAGTGACTTAAGCCACGTTACTAAATACCTGGCCTTTAGAATGATTAAACAGCTCAATTAAAATTTCATGACATACTTTCAATTAAAAATTCGTCAACTTGAAAAGCTAATTTAAAAAGCAACTACTTGTAAGCTAAAAATTTCCAGCTTGAAGAAAAAGACACGTACTAGAGAAAGAACGGAGCAATAATGCACCGTGAAGTGACGTATTTACACACAACATTTGATTCACACAACATTTGATTTAATCTATTTGTGTTTCAGTGAATTTTCATCAGTCTTAATGAACTGAAATATATTACGTTACTAAAACGTGCATGACAAACTTGCAACACCAATTTGTTTCTTACCAAACATGCCGGTCCTAATTAAGGGGGCAAAAATTATTACTAGATTTTTTTTACGAGTGCAAATTTCCCTTTTGGTTTATTTCCTAATTACTTTTTGATTTAAAACATTTTTTTAACAGTGGGCCATTAGACTGTCAGGGCAAACAGTTTTGGGTGAGGTTAGAAAGCAGCTTTTTCGATACAGGATAATGTTCAAGTTAAGACATTTTTGCTTTCGTTTAAAAAGGGGGTTTGTTCCACGTGGTGACTGTCTTTCCTGTGTGAAACGGTTTTATTACATTCAGTTAAGGAAGGAAGGAAGGATATGAAAGCAAGGGCACGTTAACACACTGGTTATTTGCACTCATACAGAGACAACCCTTTTGGCCAACATGCTACGCAGCTAAAGTACTACTACAAATGTCCAGCAGATAACTTGATGGGGGTGGGGGGGGGGGGAGGGGGCAAAAGAAGTAACAACGGAGATGCAGAGGTGGCTCAAAATCCACAAAAAAACTAAAGCAGAGAATGCGGCTGAAAAACTTCAGAAAATGAAGCCCAAGATGTAGCTGAAAAGCCATAGAAGTCGATATATTCAGTTTAATACTATTGGTTAAACCACTACAAAAGTTATAAATCCCATTTCTTCGTGGCGTGGCTTTCTCTATGCTACAGTCTCATTACACTCAGTCTAATCTATACAAATGTTGTGAAGGGCCGGATTAAGTCTCGTAGAGGCCTGGTGCTTAAGATTTATTGTGTACCCCCACTTCTTCCACAGACCTGCAAAAAGGGACATCGACTTAACAACTTTTCAGTTAAAGATAACATTTTATTTTACCCAGTGCGAACGCTATTTTCTTCGTGGAATAGCTTTCATGTTGGCATGAAAACATATACAAATGTTGCAAACGCTAGTTTTTCATGTCATGGCTTTCCTGTGTGAAACGTAGGGGTGGCACTATAAATCGATCATTCGATAATATCGCGATAAAAAATTAGTCGATTATCGTATCGCACTTTTTCTGAATTTTTGAATTATCGTGCAAACCCAGAGGCTTAACTTGTGGTGTCCCGTGCAGCGTTGCAAGGGATCTCCAACTAAGTGTGAAATACTTGCTAGCCACTTTTGCTGATTGGACAGCCAGTTTAATCATATCAAAAACCAAAACTGGTAAAAGGGGCCGCCAAGTTCCGAATGGTTCGGCCCTTCAAAGGAGTGACATCAATACACCAAAACATTCGCCAAGTTAAATCGCACCGCTTAATAGTTCGAAAGTTAAATGAAAACTAGAACATTGCTACTTTTGGTAGCAATGTTCAAGTTTTCATTTTACGTCCGAAGTATTATTCGGTGCGATTAAGTTGGCGAATGTTTTGGTGTGTTGATATCACTCCTTTGAAGGGCCGAACCATTCGGAACTTGGCGGCCCCTTTTGGTTTTTGATATATCACTCCTTTTTTTTAAATTGTGTATTGGCTCAACTCCACTACTGTGCAGATGTGTACTAAAAAGTGCCACGTCAACAAGAAATTGGTTTTCAACAATTTGCTACTATCTTTTGCCTATAGGCCGAACCATTCTCAACTTAGTCACCTCTTTATGGGTTTTTGGTTTGGTTTTAATTTTGTTGTAATCTGTATTACAATATTTAGTTAGTTTTGGCGTGTTGATATCACTTCTTTGAAGGGCCAACCACTCTCAACTTAGTGGCCTCTTTACCAGTTTTTGGCTTTGTTTATTTTGCTTTGTTTTTACAGTTGGTTTACTTTTCGCGAATTGGACGTGAATACAATTTCTTTGTAACGTTGTTTAGATTTATCGTGATGCACTAGTGTGTGTCTAGGCACGTACGTCAGTATCCACGTTCTCATTGTCCGAACTTTGGCCGTCCAATGAGAGACGATGCCAACAATACTAACAATGGTTATGACAATATTTTCGTATTTACGCGCCCTCCCACACCATCCCTGATACGCCCCTAGGCTCCAAACCATAGAAGGTATGGAGTTCGTATTGTACTGCACCCATTCGTGCAATTTCATAGCTGGAAGTCTCCCCGTTATCTCGGTATCTATGGGATTATCATGGGGATGAGCTAGCTAGCTAGCTAGTAGCTAGTTAACACATTTACATTGAGGGTCAGATTTTGCATTGAAAGCAGCTTAGCTGGCATTCCTACACGAGTTAATTTTTGTCAGGTGGATCATTGCTCTTGATTTCAACACAATTTAAGCTTTTGTACCGCATTATTATTTTTCCCCAAGTACCTGAAATGTGCCCAACTATGCTTCAAGATATAAGACACTGACGCTATGGAGCCGCGCTACAATGGTTTACAACCTCGACAATTGAAATGATGTGATGTTTGTTCTGATGATTGTTGCCTAACTTGGCGCGACACACTAGCGTGTGTCTAGATGCATACAATATTTAAGACATTAAGTACCAGCACAACTGCTAAATTGTTTCCACATGGTGAAGAAGCAATGAACAATGGCCTGTGCATTTTCATGTCTACTGGCCAAATGGCAAGTGCCACAATTCACATTCGTGAAGGTTGCGCTGTAGGCTTCAGTTAACGTTTTTTTTTAAATTAACAAACTTAAAATGGTTATTCCAGCCTCAAAATTTGTTTTATCGAGATATTATCTATTATCGCGATAATTTTAAAAATTGCGTCGGGATAAAAAATTTGTGTATCGTGCCATCCCTAGTAAAACGGTGTTATTACATTCAGACAAATGCTATTCATTTCTATGAATGGCTTGTGTGAAACGGTTTTGTTTAACTTATTACCCTAGCACAGCAGGGAAAAACCGGACAAGTAATCCTTATCTGTAAAAATAAGGCAACTTCGCTAAACTAGAAAACCTAATTAGAAACCCTCTACATCCCTGCTGTGAAAATCTGCACAAGTACAGAACCCAGTAGTCAGCAGCACTGCAGTCTTAAGAATCAACAAAAGGATGGTTTGAACTTCGTGTGAGTGACCAATAACAATACGAGACTTAAAACTGCACAGAAAAAAAATTCTTGCACGACGACGAGACTCCTAATAGGTAAAAGACTTAACTTTTTATTTTTCATTACAGCGTTAACACGCCTATAACAAACTACGAAAGACTTCAAACTCAAATCGTAAACATCAAACACGCTCAACATAAACTAAAATACGAAACAACTTCCACAAAATAAAATACTGCAAGGAAAAGAAAAAAAAAACGCCGACTCTCCCATCAACTTTACCAATCCCCTGCTGAAAAACACAAATTAAAAACTAAAAGAGCCGTGACACTCCCATTCAATAATTCCATTAACGATCATTAAAAAAAATTACTGGAGCAGAGAATTTGTGAACCCGGTAAAGCGGGGAGAGAGAGCGGGAGAAAGAGCTTTGCAGGGTAGCTACTCTCCCATTTTGTGCATACTTCTAAGCCATGAGCTGAGAGACAGCCTTGCCATCAGATAACTCGAGGCTACAACAACAAGCATAGCAGTTAAGAGTGGAAAGTAGCTCGACTAGAAAGCACTGACTGCTGCTCCCTGCTCCCGAGGCCAATGAAATTCCATTTTCGAGGTCAAGGACCAAGTTTTGGGGTACATGGTTTTTTTATTTTGATGAAAAAACACGAGAGCACTACTAGCCTACTTTTTCACTGAATATGGCTATACATCACAAGAATTATTGCTCATAATTGCAATTTTTGTTCTTTCAACTCTCTTTTCCGATTCAACAGGAGGATTTGACTGGCTAAACATTTTGTGCCTTTGTGAATGGTTTGGACACAGACATTTGTGAAGCCACGAACTACACCTCAACTTTTGAGTTCTTCAGATCGTTTCCTGACATGGCGCTACCGTGTGGTATTTTTTTAAGGGGGGGGGGGGGAGGTATTGACAATTTTTTGGGGGTTTAAACTTCACACCATAACATGCTATATCTTAACAACCAGGTCTCCATTACGGCAAGGTCATATTCTGCTACAGGAACAAAAATAAAAATGTAGCCAAATTTGTTTACGGAAGCCGTAACAGCCAGATATAGTGGACGAACCGCGATTAAGAATAATTACAATATAAATACACGTGACAAAATTGTGAGCATTTATCGACAGGAGCCCCGTAAAAAATAGGCCTGTGTGGCCGAGTGTAGCCTACTTATTACTAGCACACAAGTAACACGATTGGCATGTGAAGAGACATTTATTAATGCTTCAACACTGGTTTATACATGCTTGGTAGTAAGCTGACTAGAGCAGCTGACTACTAGTTAAACCATTACATATGATAAGAGGAGGTGTGTGCACAAATCCGTGGATGACGTCACTGGAACATTGACTATATTAGCCCAGTCGTTTTAGTTTAGATTTAGCTAAAACATGGGATTAATTCAAAGAAAGCTGAAAGTTGGCACATAAGTAGCAACCTACCTGTGGGGTATGAAACATATTAAAGTCCCCTGGGCTAAGACGCTTGCTTCATCTGGTACATTGGAAAAAGGCGTAAGTAACATGTCATCCATACATGTAGTAGGGTGGCTAGAGAGAAGTTGAATTGTTCACTTACTGTTACTGTGAAAAGCATAAAATGTGGTATGGATGCACATCAAGGGTAACTCGAAAAAATTGGCTATGATAGCAAGTTCAAACCCCCCCCCCCCCTTGAGGGGGAGAAGGGTGATTCCCCCACCCAAAACAGTTTTTGGGCTGTAACTCCTTAACCGTCAAAAAATCAAAAGCATAATGTGAAGCAAAAACGTTCAGCACACAATTCTAAATAGGACTAAATACAGATGCAAACACTATTTACGTTGCCTTTTGACTTATATGTCAGACTGCCTGAGCGGGGAATCGAACCCAGGACCTTTGAGGCAGTCTGACATATAAGTCCAAAAGGCAACGTAAATAGTGTTTGCATCTGTATTTAGTTATTTCTTGTGAGCCTTTGGCTTTTCCGTCTTTAATTCTAAATAGGAGAGGTGATAAACATCTTTTACGTAAAAGCAACTCTTGAAATCCAAAGTCGTATTCAAAGTATACCGCCCTTAATTCGTGTGAACGCTCCTTTGTCACTTGGTTGTTAATAGTGATTTTCGTGTTCAAATTGCTCTTGCGAGCCCTCTAATACTCCGAAACAGAACTGCTTAGGATTTTACGAAAGGTGGGGATCTATTCTTTCCATCCCAGCCGAAAATTGTTTAGTATGATAGGGACCGACCTACGCCAATTTAAAGGTAAAGAGGTAATGGCGTAGTGGTGAAAGCGTTTATGGTGATTTTCGAATTCAAAGTGCTCTTGCGAGCCCTCGTATAGTCCGAAATGGGCATGCTTAGAATTTTCTGAAAGGTGGAATCGATTCTTTCCATCAATCTCAAACCGTAATTGTTTAACTTAGATAGGGACCGTCCTATGCCCATTTAAAGGTGAAGTGATAATGGCGTAGCGGCGAAAGCGTATGTTCAGTTTCGAATTCAAAGTTCTCTTGTGAGCCCTCTAATAGTCCGAAATGGACATGCTTATGATATTCTGAAAGGCTGGGATCTATTCTTTCCATAAATTCTAACGGAAATAGTTTGGCTTAGGTAGGGACCGTCCTACGCCCGTTTAAAGGTGTAGCTGTAATTGGTGTGGCGGCAAGGTTTAATTTTAAAGTGCCATTGTAAATGCTCATATTTGTATTTAAGTTGAACAATTTCGGTTAGGATTGATGGAAAGAATAGATCCTTACCTTTTAGAAAATCCTAAGCATGTCAATTTCGGGCATTTAGAGGGCTCGCAAGAGCACTTTGAATTCCAAAATCAACATACGCTTTCACCGCTACACCATTACCTCTTCAACTTTAAATAGGCATAGGGCGGTTCCTATCCAAGTTAAACAATTTCGGGTTGGATTGATGGAAAAAAATCAATCCGCACATTTTAGAAAATGCTAGCATGTCCATTCCGGGCTGTCAGAGGGCTCGCAAGAGCAATTTGAATATGAAAACCACTATAAGCACCATGTGAAAAAAGAGCAATCTCGTGTATTGATTTTGGGGTTTAAGGGTTACGTAAAAGATGTATATCAACTTTCCTGTTCACAATTGTGTGCTGAACGTTTTCGCATCACATTATGCTTTAACATTATGCGTTAACGTTAAGGAGTTACGTACAGCCCCAAAAAATAGGTTTTTTTTGGGGGGGGGGGAGTTCAAACTTGCTATCATACCTATTTTTTCCGGTTACCCTTAATCTGCATCCATACAAAATTTAATGCTTTTCACAGTAAGTGCACAATTCAACCCTCTAGCCACCCTGCTACATGTATGGATGGCATGTTACTTAATTACGCCCTTTTGCCAATGTACCGAAGGAAGCAAGCATCTTAGCCCAGGGAACATTTAGTATGTTTCGTACACCATTGGCAGCTACTTATGTGCCAACTTTCAGCTTTCTTTGAATTAATCCCGTGTTTAAACCTAAAATGAATGGGCTAATATGACATTGGGCATTGTGGCCACATACACCACAATGCCCTCCCTAAAAAAAAGAAAGATTGGAATCTTTGCCTTAATCCAATTTTTAGGCAGTATTTTCTTTCATCTTTTTGGCTTTTGATGAAAATTGATGTCATCTGGGCAATGACATCTAGTCGATGGCATCGTGAGAACTTCAGATGACATCTATAATTTGATTTGAAAACATCTGGTGTTGACGACAGCTTTTATGTTGGTGCTGACATCTTTTTTGATTTGATGCTTCCTCTGTTTGAATTTCCCCAGTTTGGTTTACTCTGCTGGTCTGAGAGCTTTCCAGCAGAAGGTCGAATATGAAACATTTAAACACAAAACAGACTAACTTCATATTCAATAATAACCGGGCACACAATCAACGTAGTCATAAAGATGTTTCCCTCCCGGAACAAGTAAAAACTGGGCCCTGGACGGGCCCACACTCAACGATGGGACAAAACATGTTTTAGCCTCTGAACAGCTTAAAATTGTGCCCTATATACGATCAACAGGGGGTACAATACATTTCAGTGCACTTACCCCTGTCAGTCATATTACAGTTTAGTTATTATTGGGGCAGTTTAACACAAAAAAAAATTATTGGTGTTACTGTAAATAAATAAAAAGAAAAACAGATTTTATTATTCACTTATAAGTCAAGTTAACTGGTTTAACTCTTAGTCGCTTTGGCCGGCCTTCGCCAAAGCAGTAGGGATAGAAATATGCTTCCATTTTTTCTTCTTGTTAGCTGAGCTAAAAAGAGTGCAGTAGCAATTACGTTAGTATTTTCAGCAGTTTCGTTAGTCGTGGAGGTGCTAGTGCTCTGGTTTGTTGACGTGTACAACGAGCTTTCCGTCACCGAAGTATTGAGAATTCCTTTAGTATGTTTTATTTTCTGATTGGGTGATGGTATCTGCCTGGAAGGTGCAGAAACCAAATCAGTTGCTACGCGATACCCGGTTCGGGGAAGTAACCAACTGATCTACGTCTACGGTTTTTCATTGGTTGTTCGGCATCAAGTGATATGTCAATTTCACGAGCTCTTACCTGTTCAGAATGACGTCTCATTGTCAGTCCTAGCTCTGTTCGCACCTCGAACTGTGAATGTCCGAGCTCTCTTGCGATTTTTCCCAGCACCCACTTTCGACCTATAGTACTGGAGTAATTTCGTGCCCAGACTACGGAATTCTCGTTTAACTTGAAAGGAGCCTTATGCAACGTGTTTAATGTGATTGTACTGTTTTTCATGTACTATTTTCACTGGCGATAAAAAAAGTAAGTCTAGTTTAGATTTGATTTCTCGGCCAAAGAAGAGTTTACTTGGTGTTTGCTATGTTGTAGAGTTTGGGGTGATTCTAGCAGATATTAAATAATTATTTACTGCTTGTCTTATGGAACTACCCGCTGTCCGCTCTGCTTTATAAGCTTTTTTTAAACTTTCGAACAAAAATCTCTGCTTGTCCATTTCAGAACAGGGCAAACGGAGGATCCGAAGTTGACTTACAGCATTTAGCCTTTAAAAAAAACACTAGTTATCTCGGCCCTGTTCTGCCGAATGGGTGTAACTCAAAAACTGCTGTTCTCAGGAAAATAAGTTAAAGTTTGAGTCTGCTCAAATCGATGTCAAACGTTTTTTTGAAGTACTGAATCCATTATTGCATGCACTGTTTGCAAGTTGAACTGTTCCCTACAAATCATAGCATTTAAAACATTCATTAAATGTGCAATAGTAAAAAAACAGCTTTTTACTTCCAATATTAAGTCATTAAAAGCTTAATGTTGTAACGTAAAAAGGATGTAACTGTAGTTATGACCATTTGTGACAACAGATTGTTACGCTAAAAAGGTGCAAGTGCCGTGGTCGCCAGTTAGTAGTAGCCTTTTTGTGTGACAAATCTGCAGACCTAAGCAAGTTACATCCTTTTTGCCGACTGCTAACTTCGGGTTGGCTGGAGATACGATTTAAAAAATATGTTTGCCAATAATTGGTGACAGAGGGAGTAATTTGAGCACTGTTATTCAAAAAGGGTGTAATCTGCAGAACAGGGCAGATCTGTAGCTAAACTAGAAATTAAGCCAAATTCACACATGAAATCTTCAAAAATTTCTATAAACTTTCTGGAAGGTGTGGCCTTCATTATCTTCACAAAAGTAAATTTCGAGTGGGCATCAAGAATAATAAGAACATACGCCCATTCAGTGGCCCACAAAAATCTGCGTGAATGCGTTCAGTCGGCTTAATGAGGTATTCCCAATTATGTTTGGGCCCCACCAGTTTTTCATCTTTATTTTGCTGACACGCATCACAGGTTTTCATCTTTTTTTCTAACTGCTCGTCAATACCAGGCCACCAACATTTTGATCTAGCCAAAGCTTTGATTTTCACAATTCCACTAGTGCTGTGTCGGTTTCATTTTTTACGAATTGGATCGGTTTCGGTTTTTCTTACAAAGGAAACCTCAGTATCGGTTTCGATTTCGGTTTTCTCGTTCAAATGATAAAGACATTCTTTAGTCAAAAAATGTCCCCAAATCACCAGCGGCGAGCGACGCTATGTTGATGTTTTCGCACGTGCGTCAGTTGTGATCGATTGTTTGTCCAACACACCCTTGCGTAAAATGTTATCCGTTACTGTTTTTTGAAAATGCTTTATTTTTTAAATTGTAATCGGAAAAATGTACTTATAATTTTTATCGGCATTTGTTTAATAATCTAGTTGAAAACAAAACTTCAAGATAGTGATCGATGCACCATTCCTGGTGAATTATTCACGAGTAGCAATCTGTAATCTGCTGCACTGACCAAGGTGCCTACTGATCGCCAAAGTTGTAAACAGCCACGTTACGTTTGGGGAAATATTTAACAATCCCACTTACCTTAAATACCTTTAGCAGGAGCTGCCTTTAGCGATTATATTTGGTGCTTATGCTTTTTGCTTAACAATACTAACGTTGGCACAGTGTTGTTCTATTGAGCATTCACGAACGAGACGAAATTCCTCCCGTTCGTTGTAGTGGCAGTCACCATTATGGTCTGCTATTGCCATTTCGAACAAAGCCGTCGATTAGTTTGTCTATCATCTTATCTTATTTATAAAAGACAACTAGCCTATTAGTTTTTTATGGTTAAACATCCTGGCAAAGACACACACATATGTATGCAAAGTGTATACCTTATTCATACCTGCTTTAAAAAAAAAGAAATAAACCGGTTTTTTAAAAACGTCCAATTCGGTTTCGGTTTATAAGTAAAAACCGAAACCGCGGTTCGGTTCCAGTTACCGACACAGTACTAAATTCCACAGTGTCCACGGTGCAAATCTTTTAAGTACTTGTCTATGAAACTGAGCAGGAACTCTAGACCCCCAGAATAATACATCACAATCAACGGAAATTTCATTGCGACGTATTAAGTACGGCTTAACTCTCTGGATCACTGCTACTTTCAGGCCACCCACGCTTGGCATATTTTAAATCATTTGAATGAACAGTATTCTTAGTAGTAGCTTTAGCTAACAAATCCCCTACGATAGGCATGTTTCGATGCAAAATTCGGTAGTGTTCAGGTTCAAAGTTAAATTTATGTTTCCTGGGTAAGGGCAGGCGGCTTAGAGCGTCAGCTGTAAGGTTTCCCTTTCCCGCAATATGTTGAAATGTGTAATTATACGCATTTAACATGAGCATCCACAGGGTTTAAGCTGGCAATTGTTTTATTTTAGCAATTTGGCTAATAGTTTTTCAAATTTAATAGCCAAATCCAAGTTTCGTGAGCCAAACCACGCGACAAAAACTTTAAGACAAGAATGAAAGCTGCAATATTTGGACCTCCCTCACCCTGCCACCCAGAAAAATTAGCAGTAATCAGGTTAATGTTTTCAAATTTCCGTAGCACCTGTGCTTATAAAAAATTGGGCATTGAAACAGTGATTTCAGTCGTCTTTTTGCCCAGGCAACTGTCCAATTTCATAGTAGCACGAGGAGAAAGGTGTTCTACTCCTATTTGTTCTCTAGAACGCAAGTTGAAAATTTTGTTCTCCTGGATTTTGCACATGGTGTTGCAATGAAGTGACATTCGAATGTATGAAAAGCAGTCACCTATCGGTCGAGGGCGAATAACGTCACAACTTGTCACCTGTGACGAAAGATGTGCTGCCGAGAGTTGATGGGGTGCGGTGTGCGGGAGCAGTTTGTAGCACCCCTGACATGAAACTGCTACAATCTTCAGTAAACCAGAAAAAAAATAAAACTGTACACCATCAGCAAATCTTTTTTTTTCAATTCAGCATCTGACGATAAAAAACTAACAACTTTAGGTGAAAAATTTCATTAAAATCCTTAGCAATTTGGCTAATTAGAAACAGAAATTATTAGCCAAAAGAGAAGATTGTTAGCATTTTGGCGATTTGGCTACCGACAGCTTAATCCCTGAGCATCCAGCACTGTACACGTGCAGTGGCCATTTGCAGTATGCCTTGCTTTTTACCAAATAACAACAGCAGCGCTTTCTGGTCAGACTGGAAAGTAAAATGTTGAGCATAGAGATACTCGTGGAATCTCTTTACTCCCCAGTAAATGCTTAGGGCCTCTCTGTCAAAATGAGAGTAGCCTTGCTCTGCTGGAGTTAGTTTCCTGGAAGCAAAAGCTATGGGGCGATCAGTACTGTTTGGCATCACATGCATCAAACAACAGCCGACGCCGTACAGTGATGCATCACAATTAAGTGAGTTTTAGTTTAGGGTTATAGTGCACCAAAACCTTAGACTTTACAAATAACTGTTGAATAGTTTCAACTGATTTTGAACATTATTCCCCATACCCATTTTACTGTTTAAGCTTACAAACTGAAAAATATTGCTCGTACCATGCAACGGGAATAATAGTCCCGTCACAACCACCGTCTAATTCCAATGTTAATGCAATGCAATGCAATGTATCCACCACTTAGCTGCATTAGTGTATTTCTTCGTGGTAGCAATATTTACGCTTAGTATGTTGTTGGAAAGATAATCGCTACAACTCTCAAATTCAGCTTCGGTTTCACTTTCAGATTCAGCCGTAGAGGATTCATTATCGCGCTGCAAATTGTTAACCTTTTTGTACCCATATTTAACTTTAGCTTTCCTGTGAACTTTTGTCTTGAGTGAGGGTTCTCGGGAGCCGATTCCCGTCAACGTTCGTCACTAGACTTTTGTTTACATACAGCTTTCAGATGACCCTTCTCGTGACAACTCCCACAAGAATACTCTTTCCTCGAGTTGATATGACCGGATTTTCCGCAACAAAAACACCGGAAGCTCATGCTTTGTTTTAACACTAGGATTATATTTGCGTTTAACAAAATTAATCTCTACCGAATTGCCACCCCCCCCCAAAAAAAAAAACCGGACACCAAAATTAATATTGCGTGCAGCACTATAAACATAAACATTTCAGGACTAATTTGATCACGTTTTTAACGCTATTATTCCCCTTTCTAATTCTGGGGGTGCAACAGCACCCTCGCGTTGCAAAGGACATGACCTTGGTAAAATTATTCATGCAATGTTTATAATACACAGGATTAAACAAAAAATAGCAATTTACAAAATTACTAAATCTAGATCCCGGGATAAACTGGAAATTACCAGAATTACCTCAAGCTGTACAAAACAGCCACAAAGTTACAAAAATTTTAACTTCATCCTTACGGACGAATTCATTCTTATTTGCCAACTAGTGAAATTCGCTTACCATCAAACTGAATCTGGAGCCAGCTAGGTAAGGAAATTTAAAATTTAATTTAATAACTAATCCCATCTTCCGTCGTCAATGTAATAAATAGGCCTGTGTGGCCAAGTGTAGCGAACTTATTACTAGAACATAAGTAATACGATTGGCAGGGGAAGAGACATTTATTAATGCTTCAATTTTGGTATTTATGCAAGCTTGGTAGTCAGGTAACTATACTATTTTAGGTTCTGGTTGGCCACTCTAAATACCTGTATTTATGATCGTTTGCAATCGCCTGTCACGCATATGCACTAACATTGGTGGTGACTGTGTCCTTGTACACGCACTGAGTTCCTGCATGCGCTCGGCTCACAAACGATATGTTTAAGCTGCCATCTACGAAAACTGGTAGTACTCTTTGGACGATGATATTTTTATTTATTTCATTTCATTTTATATTATCGTTTTATTGATTGTGTTAGAATATTTTTTTCTTTATAATGCTGAAGAAAGTATACGTACCCGATTTCTGATTTAAGCATTTCTTGAGGGATAACTGCGGCCGGAGGGGCGGCCAAGGAGCTGCATGGCTTGTTGGAGGATCCACAATTGAAAATTGCAAATTCCTGGACTATTGTAACTGGGGAAATCTCCGCTCATGACAGGGCCAAAATATTATCCATTATAGATCATGAGTGGGCCTTATATTTTATTATTCCAAAACTGATAATTTACAAATTGTGTAGGGGTCTACGGAATAGCGTGTTGTTTTTATTGTATAAATTGCGGGTAATTATTTTTGTGTCCAAAACACAGTGAAATGTTTGAAGGCTAGTTGTGAGAGCTGTAAAAGGGCAGTTTTCGTCATTGGCTAGGAGTGGTACAAAATTACATTTCTTCGTAGTCATAGTCGTCACTGTTGGTTACTTCAATAATGAAGGGTTCGGCTCGGTATTCAATCAGATGATCAGTGCCCCTATAATCGTTCTCAAGCGTTACAACGTGGTTAATGCATTTCTGCCAGTCACCAGGGGTTACATGGGCTACCGCATGCCGTATGCAATTTAC
>JAHWFP010066731.1:70866-86466 GCA_023313725.1 Lithobius niger
AGTCTTAGTTTTCTAATGAAAAGAAGTTGAGCACTATTTACAAATCCTTTTCGTTAGAGCCAGCATGCAATAATATCAAACGTCGATCTTTTCCCGGTGGTATGAGGGGGCCACGTAAGTTTTTTCCTTTCCGTGCCACTGCATCTGTCGGCTGTGATGTTCGTTGGCCCACATCTCGTCCACGTAAACAAACGGTGGATGTGGCTACGCAATTAACTTACCGAAGAACTACAGCGTAGAGCAACAATTTCTGGACTTTCGATATAAGTCGGAATCATAGCTGCAAAGGGCAAGCAAGCTTGGCAATTTATCTGCGCTATGCCGTAGCGGCGTCATCTGCGGCGTTAGGCCTAATCGTAGTCATGCCGTAGTTTTGGCCAGAGTTGGGGATCGGTATTTCCTTTGCTACTGACAAGACACGCTTACCGTTCTCTGAAATTTTCCAATGGCAAAGCTGGTCTCTTAAATTTGTCGTTTCAACATCCGTGTTGTGTCCTGAGCCTCCATGTATTTGAAAACATTGCAAACAATCTCCCTAGCCGGCGAATTCAGAGGTTATCCACGTCGGGAAAGCGATGAAGTGAGAGATAAGGTCGCCATGTTGGTTCGTCTGCTCGAAGAGAAATATTTACCAGGCGTGATCAATCCATTGTCCAAAAATCCGCGCGGAGTGGCCAACCAGAATCTAAAATAGTATAGAGCAGCTGACTACTAGTTAATCCATTACATATGATAAGGGGTGTGCACTCATCCATGGAGCATCCGCGGATGACATCACTGGAGCATTGTGGCCACATACACTACAAGCCCCTTAAACTTACTTAAAGGAATACTAAACCCTCATTTTTCCAATTTTTTTAATGATAGCTAAGACCCTAAAAACCCCTTCAAAACTTATAAAATGTCTCTTGCCTTCTTACTTACGTCGTAATAAATTAAAATCAGTGCGTTTTTTAAGACACCCAACCAAACGTAGCACCACGAGAGCTCGCGACTATGGAGGTTTCGTGAAGCAGCGTGACGTCAAAACCATAACGGAAGTGGGGAGCGCACCCTTCCCATCGTGCAGCGCGCGCAACCACTCTCAGCTTGTAAACAAACGTGGGTACCAATAACGCTGTCGCTGTCAATTCGTTGCAGCCTTATCAGTTTGAATCTGTTGCAAGTGGTTAACGGAAGGCAAAATGATGTGAGATCGCTAATAAAACACCAAAGAAGCCAAAAGACCCGTGGGATCCCGCCTGCGATGACCTGTCGTGGTGTAGATGCCAGAAATGCCCGCACTACGAGATTCACAGGCGATGCCGTTTTGTTTCTGGCGCACGCGTAGGTTACGTAGACAGGTGCAAGGCGCCGTTAAGGTAATGACGTCACGACGCGTAGTGGTTTAAACGGGATTTTCTCCAGTGCTTGTGCATCGTCTGCTTAAATCAGGTGGTTTAAAAATTCGTACGGCTTAAACAATGACACCTATTGACGTCGGATAACTGTTAACATTAATTCCAGTATCTAAACTATCGATAAAAAAATTCATTGTTGGAGGGTTTAGTATTCCTTTAACCGGCTTATCAGTTTTCCCTTTGCGCCAACATGCAAAATATCGAGCAAACGGACAGATTACGAGTCAGCTATGGAAGTTGCTACTTGATAAATAAATAATCCAGCGCCATCGTTCGTAGTACACTTATACGAAATAATAGTGAACGGGTGTCTGATTGATAGCTACGTTCTGTGGTTTGATAATAAAATAAGTACAATAAACGACATTTTTAAATACTAAATAATAAACACAGTCTTAAATAAGTAAAAAAAAACCTAGCACACACCATTTTCAGTAAGTACTTTAAACACCACCTGTCGAAAGGTTTCACAAATCAGTGGTTAGTGAACTATAGTAAGTTGGAAGCCCATCCTTGTCGCCATTGTTGTAAACACGGGTGGCCACACCCTAATGCATACAAGCCAAGAGAGAAGGAAAGTAGTAGGTTGGGTGAAGTGCAGCGCATAACAGATGCGCTGCACCCTTTTATTATCTCTGTTAATGACGTCAACAGATGAGTTAAGATGCCACTTGGGTAACAGGACGGTTAGGTGAAGTGCAGCGCATAACAGATAGGTTGTGCCCATTTATTTCTCTTTTAGTGACATCAACAGATGTCACGTCATAAGGTGCCACTTGAGCAAATGGAAAGTTAGGTGAAGTGCAGCACATAACAGAAACACTGTGCCCTTTTATTATCTCTGTTAGTGACGACAACAGATGGGTTAAGGTACCAATTGGGCAACTGGGTGGTTAGGTGTAGTGAAGCGCATAACAAATGCACTGTGCCCTTTTATTATCTGTTAGTGACATCAACAGACGAGTTACGGCACCATTTAGGCAACTGGGCGGTTAGGTGAAATGCAGCGCGTAACAGATGCACTGTGCCGTTTTATCTCTGTTAGTGGTCAATATGTAATAATAATAATAAGTTTGTTGCATACATTATTTGCAACTGGTGTGGAAAGGACCACGTAGGCCACTAACAACCAACCTACATTAATTTAAAAGACGGTGATAGGAGTTTATACGTGGAGCGGAATAGTGCCGAAAGGACTTATATTGAGGGGGGAGTAGGGAACAACTGCGCAACAAGTCGAGTTTGGGGAAAAGTAGAAAAAAAATCCACTAAAATCTTTGCCAAAATTTTGAAAAGTTACAGTTCCGCAGAGAAAGTTTAAAGATGTCACGTCATGTCTAAAGATTACAGAAGTCAGTGGTTAATGAACTATAGTCAGTTGCCTACACGATACTCATTGTAGGCATTCGTGCCTCTCGGTGGATTTGATACTCATCATCCCCTGAGAGGCACGACAATATACACTGAATATTTATTGTTCAATTTGTCAAACGACTTTTTTTTAAAGTATTTTTTAAATTGTTAGGGGTTGTAAAAATCTTCATCTGAAGAGATCTTTACTGAGCTAACTGCATGCCTTTATTACTAATAGTTCACTGACAAAACTGTAATGACAAAATTTAAAAGGAAAATAAAGTACATAACGGCACGTATGCGAAATCGGCTTTATAGGCATCTAAGTGATAGGGACAGAATGTATCGATTGTGAGACATGGATATCATTCTGAGCAAAAAAATTCATTCTTCATACTAAAATAATTTATCAAAAGCTGTGGTAAGCCCAAGTCTGTGAAACTAAAAGAAAAGCGTACGAAAATTCACACACAAAAAAAAAAACCACTTTTTCCTAAAATCATTAGTACTATACGTTAGTTTTGCGAACAGAAATACTAGTTAATGAAAGGAATTCCTAAATAGTTTACATTGTTTTTTTCAGCTCGAATGCACTGAACCGTGATGTGATCTGTTCCTTTTCATACCATAGGAAATAAATTGTAATTTGTATCTAAAAACTTTTCATTTTACGGTTTTAAGGGTTGGTCTTGCAGAAAAGACAAACAAAAAATAATATTTAACAGATAAAATAAAAGAAAAGAGACAGGCTTGGGCCAGATCCCCTGCACAAAGTGTTCTTAAGTGAACCATTCATAAAAGTATAATTGTTTCAGGTTGTCGCCTTGGCTAAAACGGTTGTGAAATTTACTATTATGGAGGTAGTGGCATATTTTTTTTACTAAACATTGGCCCTTGAGTTTTTAATAAACTAAAAACAAAAATGTTACACCTTTTACTTGCAGGCCTGGGTTCAAAGGTTTCCCAAAACAATTTAACAGTACTAATGTTTTTTGTTTTTGTTTTTAACGAGTGAATGAATGAATCCAGTTACTGAGGTATTCTTCACAACTTTAAAAGTTTTAAAAAGAGCAGCTCTGAGTAATTAGAAACAATAAAGCTACTTCAATTGTATGCACATGCACGCGACAAGTGTCTCCAGAACCAGCTGGCAAATGTCACAGCAAACTGCTACGGAAGAGATTTTACAAAAACAACACTACGCTTGTTTTGGAATACGGTTTCGGAAAATCTAACCACAAAAAAAAATTAAACACAATGTTAAAGGCACGTGTATCCCTGTTGGCTTTCCTGTATGACTCTGTTTTGCTACATTAGTTCAGACGTACGTAAATGTTGCCAACAGTCATTTTCTTGTTTTTTCTTTTGTGAAAGATGATTTTGTGACATTAACTCTAGCGTGTGTAAATGTAGAAAAAAGCTATTCTCAACGGGTCGCATGACATACCGGAAGGATTTATGTGCCTTTAAATTAAAAAACGTTAGGTTTGTTACATGGGGAAACAGGTCACTTGCTGATGGGTTAAGATTCCTAACATAAAATCCAAACACAATTGGGCTCAGATTTAAACCTTCCAACATCATTCTATATGTGGCAAGTTAAACCCAATAAAAATTAAAGTTGCCTTATCACTGAAAGTGGCAGCCTTGACTGTAAACTCCTATAAAACCCAAATATTGTTAGTGGAGTTTTTTAGATAATTTTAACCAGATTTGGGAAGGAGACCAGTTAGAGCGTGACCAACATGCATGCCAAAATTTAATAAAACCTGCTGAACCAGATAGGATATCTAGAACTAATGTGAAATTGCAAAACTGGTGTTGGTGTTTTTCTTCCCCTTGTTGTTAAGTTTGTACAACACTCCCTAAAGACCATTCTTTGCCTGTAGTGGCCATTTCCTAGGCCTACACCAGGCAACAAATACAGTACTACAAAATGGAGAAATAAGAATAATTTCTTTGCTAAACAACCTTTATTCTCAATAGCTGTACATATTATGCTTTTCTAAATTGTGGCGTATTAAATTTACCTACAATAGAGTGAAAATTCTCCATAGTACGCCAACTTCCACACTACAGATAGTTCCCTATCTAGCAAATTTTCGACTGCAGCCTGAAGTCTTCTTCAAGGTAAGTCTTTCTTCTGTCTACATTCTTCGTTGGAAACACGATCACCATCAGAGTTTGCAATCGCCACTTCGCATACCCTCTCGAATTTAGAAGGCTCTTTGTCACTGCCAAGCCTCGCGTCTTCAGAAGGCCTTTCCCAACCTCTCGGTTTCCATTTTGCATCCAGTTGTTTTCGCAGCTCGACTCCAATTAGGTTAGACACTTGAGGGGAGGAAAGGCCCTGCATATTCAGCAGCACAATGTTTCTGATTTCATGGAGCTTCATTGCAATAGATCCCAACTTCTCAGATGTCTGTCCCATCTTGAATTCGAACGAATCAGTGTCTCTGCTCTGTCCCACATCATTTCATGCTGGTTTTCCATGCAATGGACTACTATGCCGTTATCCCTCTTCTCGTTCCTCACATTCCCTATATGTTGGCCAAGCCGTGTCCGAACACCTTTTCTCGTCTCGCCAATGTATACGGCATCACAGTCCTTGCATGGAACTCTATAAAACTCCTCTCTGGTGTTTGCAACTTTTACTAGAGCCTGCTTATCTTGAGATTTCTGGGTCTGCCTTTGCATTTGTTTGACATTCTCCACTTTATTTTTCTTCCGAATCTTCTTTCCCAGTTCCTCTTCGTTCATGAGAAACGAAGCAAAGCCATTATCTTTCAAAATCTTCTGTATCGGGCTACTTACTCCTTCTAGGAAAGTCAGTGACACTGTCGGCTTTTCTTCCTTCTGCGGCTTCTCGCTACCAAATCTATTTTGTCCCCTCGCACTGGCCACTGACATCTTGGCGAGTCTATTCAACATGCCCCCAGGATATTCCAATTCCAGGAATATCCCTTTTGCATCTTGGAGGTGCGGCCACGCTTTCTCAATTGCGCTCGCATTGGTTACCAGCATGAGAAACTCATTTCGTGCTATGGCCTTTAGTTGTTCTTTCAGGTGGCCCTACTGGTATGGGATGCCGCTTCTTGTTACCATTCAACAAACGTCAACGTTACAGACTTTTGTGTTGTAGTCATGGGGCTCGAAAAAAGAACCATGTTTGAAGCACGCTTACGCAAGAATGCCAACTCTAGCACGATACCATCACCATGCGGAGGCAGGAATGATGTATCGCGTACAAACTCACAGCTGTCCAACAATGGTGAATTCTGCACATGGCAGAAATTTCCCCAGTTGTTGGTAAATCCGAATTTCGTCGTTGTTGGCATATTTAAAACGGTTTGTGTTCCCATCAAATGGTACCAGAAACTAACAACAAATTCCTCACTTTTGAAGCCAGGTTGGCCTCGAAATTGGCTTCCAGCTGCAATGGAAGGACCTTTTCCTATACGTTCTGGTACAACGGCATTAGTATACCCTAGTGTTTAGTCCATACTAAACCTAAATGCTATATTTAAACTAATACTTATTTAAACTAATATTTGTTACGTAAAGACACACTGTAAAGGCACAGTTAGACTATTTCCATCTTAGACGATTAAACAATCGTTTGCAAGCAATTTTTTTTCTGACATATAGTCTAACTTCACAGCAGATTAAACTAATACGTATCTTGTAACTTCATGGGACAAGATGTTCACGTAAGGTTTCTGAACAACTGAATGATTGGGATTAAACTGCATGGTACACTAAATTTCACGAATTAGTAAACGAAAACGATTTTGTTTGATGTTTAGAGCAACAAAAGTAAACAGAGGTCAGAACACAAAAGGTACACAAGCTTTTCCTATACGTTCTGGTACAACGGCATTAGTATACTGCAGTGTTTAGTCCATACTAAACCTAAATGCTATATTTAAACTAATAGACACGCTTAAATAAAATTTGGTCATAATGCAACGGGCAAAAAATACACGTCCATAAAAGGGTAAAGTCAAGTTTCTTCCATATGTTATAAGTCTTCAGTAAACTTTAACTTCTCAAATATTCGAAGACTATTGAAAACAGGAATCGAGTAATGTATTTTTATACTGGTAAAAATTAAAACAAATTAAAGAGGAATTAACGTGAATCGACAGTCACCTCCCACACACTCGCATACTTTTTTTGTTTTAGTCGGTCAAGTGGTTGGTTGTCACCTTAATGGTTGTATAAAACAATCAGACGCCGTTAAGTCAAGGATGCTTATTTTTGTATGAACCATGTACTCACCTGTTGTAAGTTGTTATCTACGTTGATAAAAAGTTAGAACGTTCAAACACATCTGAATGCATTACAGTAAAGGTTGAGTAAACATTTTGGCAATGCTTAATAACAGAACTTTGTGCACAAAGAGCATGTTTGTGTACCTATCCCTAAGCCTCTCACCAACTCGGAGCACTCACATCACTGACTTTCTACCAAACGCACTAAACAGAGCTACCATTTTGACTAAAAAGGACTGCGTCCTATCAAGAATTTATAGGGCTGGGGAGGAGAATTTGTAACTAAAAAGTCCCTATTGAAACGTGTTACATTCATTCCTGTTAGTTCCATCCGAGTTTTCTGAGGGTGCCATTGCGTTCTAGCTGGTAATTTTTGCTTATTTTTCAACCAAAATCTAAAGTAAACTAAATTACAACCGAGCTAAACTAAATAAAAATACAAGCTAGTTTCGTTTAGTTTAATTTTAGGCTGAAAACGGATTAAAAATTCTCACATAAAACTCATGGCATCCTCTACAAACTTAGACGAAACTAATAGAAATGAATCTAAGAAGTTTGTGAAGGGGTCTCAGCCACAAATTCTCCTCCCGACCCTATAAATTCTTGGTCCTATACATCTAAATTTCGTCCAAAGGAACCACATTTAAACTAATTTTGTCTTAAACTATAGCAGGGCTCGGACTGGTTTGTGCATCCCAAAAAAGTGGAAAAAGTCTACAAAAAGTAACTAAAAAGCGAACCACAAAATTGACTAAAACCTACTGAAAAGACTTCAAATATTATTATTTTTTTAGCTTATTAATGCGTTAAATTGAACAGTTATACTTCAGTGCATTCTTCAGTGGCATTTTCTTTATTTCTTCTAACCGAGAGATGAGCATTTTATTCGGAAAAGAATGTCAACTATTAACAACTCGGATTCTGAAAAGTGTATTAAAACACACTAGGCCATACAAAGTAAAAAAAAAAAATGGTTCTCAGGCATTGAGAACTCAAATATCGAAGAGGGATAAGGTCTTTTTTTTTACAACCGTTGTGTATTTTTTCACTAAATAACTTCTCAATGCATTAAATCTACGGAATTGGATTTAAGGCAATGAAAAGCTTAAGATAATGGTCGAAATTTTTTGCAAACTATGTCAGACTAGAAGCAAAATATTTTCAACCTGTCTGTGACAAGCTTTTTTTACAGACGAAAAACTGTCTGCGAGCTGCAGGTAGGGGATGAAGGTGGAATTTTGCGCCATGCAAAATTGTCAGATAGGCATATTGGGGTTTATGAGCACAAGTTTCTTGAAAGAACTTTTGTCAAGACTTTTGTCGGATTGTTTTTGCTAAACAACTTGGGAACGCCTCAAGCTATCGTCTTGAGAATAGGTCCAGTCAATAGCACTCGAAAAACAGTTCAAATGGTGTATTTGAACGTCGAAAACTGTCAATTTTGGCAAAATTATTGAAAAATTGATGTGGCACTTTTTAGGTCGTACGGCGGTGCCCGAGAACCAACCTTGCAACTTTCGTAGGCCTATTCTAAGCCTTTCACCAAACTGGATTTATATGTGTGTGTAAGCACTTCAGTTATTACCAACGTGGTTTCCTAATCAATAAACACTTATTGAATTGACGCTGGCTCCACGTACAACGGTCGCCACTCCCTTTCAGGCATTTAGCATTTTACAATAATGACCACCGTACTAAAAACTTTACAAAGTGATCCCATTTTTTTTGTCACTTAATTCTGAAAAAGTGACAAACAGTGACCGAAACAGAAAAAAGTAACCATAAGTGACTTTAAAAAAATTAGTGACTTTTAAGTTTAAAAAGTGACTCAGTCTGAGCCCTGCTACTGACTTCAAGCTATAGTTCCATGTATCTCAGTACGTAGCAATAAGTTCCATTTAATAATTTGTATTTTTAATTTCCAATAATTCATGATAAAAACGCTTGGGTATGTGGTCATTCAGTCATGGCTAATGCTGCAAACGCCATGCGGCATGACAATCACAAATTGAAATTTTTAACTGACAAACACTTGATAGGCTAGGCTGGCAACCAAATTCACATAAACTAAACTAAGGGGAAAAGAGGACCGGCTTGACAATGAAGAAAAAAAAACTTGACATGTGATGTACCAATTTATCATCTAGCAACACATGACCATTATATTAGGACATTATCAAATCCACAAATGACGATTTCTCAAATCGTGGTGATAAGAAACCAACGTGAACTCAATTGCAGCGCAGTCTAGGCTAAAAAGGGGCACAAAAGGTCTTGATAGACGACAAGTGATACCAATCAAAAAGAAAGAAAAAATGTAACCTCCGAATTCGAAAAATTTAAACGAAGAAGACGGGCAGAAGAGCGGCAACTAACTCAAAACAAATTGAAAACGTCTTCGGTCTTTATAAGGGGAAACCAACGTGAAGGCAGTCACTATATTGAATTAAGAAACACACTGAAAGTCCGACATCGATTACCTAGATGAGATAAAATAAATACAACTATCACTACACTATTCATTCCTATCAGTAACCATCAGTGCTATCGGTACGCATTCAAATAGATTTTTTTTTTCCGAGAACGAACTGACGACGGTACTACTGCAAGTATTTAGGAAAAGCTAACCATATCTATAAAGAATCCTTACAGGTCATTTGGTTTTTGCCAAATCTATATATAATTACACAAGATCCGCAAAGCAGTCATCTGCAGCGCAGCAGCAAGCAGGACATACGATGCCATCTCCGCCACCTACCGACGGAACGGAAAATTATAAGAGTAGCAGCCAAGACCCACTGAGATAGTAGCTGCGCCCGGAACGCAACCACCAGCAGCGCGAACATACGATGCCATCTACCGACCGAACGGCAAATTAAATGAGGGAGGGAAGCGAAGCGAAGGGGGGGGGAGGGGGAAAGAAGGGGGGGGAGCGAGACGATGCCATCTACCGACCGAACGGTAAATTAAATGAGGGGGGGAACGAAGCGAGGGGGGGGGAGGGGGAGCGAGACGACGCGGAATGAGCGAGCGCAGTGAGCGACTCCGCTAGTAACTTAATAATAGCATCGTCAGATAGCTATAGAAAAAAAAGCTATCCGAATGGTGCCCGGATGTACAAACAAATCCGTCAAAACTTGGCAAAGTTATTGAAACAAAAAGAAAAAAAACAGTATTGCTACAAAATTTGCCTTAAAACAAAACGGAAATAGTTTAAAAAGGGCGTCAACGAATGAAAAGGCTGAAATGCTCAAGTTAATGGAAATTTTGCATGCCTGAGAAAGACTAAACCCAAACAAACACATGCTTTATACCGTACCAGGGAACCCAAATTAAAACAAGGCAACGTAAAGTTACCAGAAAGTCTTGTGGTGATTGTTGTGCAGTAACTGTTTTACATCTTTACAGAAGCACAGTAAAGATGGCGTAAAAAGAAAAATCCAAAACCACGAAAGCTAATAAGGCCACCGAGTGTTTACACATTATTTGTTCTCAACAAAAGTCTTTCCTCAGCAAAATGAGTAACGGAATCATTTTTTTTTTCGAATAAAAGAGATATGAAGCCCTCACAGTTGATGCAGCATTTAAGTCTATGTGCCAACAGTGAACATGCATAACAGAACAGGATTTTTTTCAGAGCAGGCATAACAGAACAGCATTTTTTCACAACAGGCATAACAGAATAAAATTTTTCCCCGAAATTTTTCTTGGTATTATATGATACGTTTCTCCCCAATAAGCTGTTACTGGTAATGCAAATTTTTCAATATCACCCATCCTCAATCTCACATGCCAGAGGTCCCGGCCTCTGGCCTGACCCCAACCAACACAGTCACTTTCTAGAATAGAAGGCCCCTTCCATGGCCGCGCTCATGTTGATTGTGGCGTATAAAAGATCCTAGGCCGAGTGGAACTACTAGCAAAATTATGCTCCTCTGCACTCTATTCGAGTGCTACCTCACAGCACATATTGCTTGCATCCTGAGCAATGGGTATGCATAATGCATATGGAGCATTTGAAAAGCCTATAGTAAAAATGTTGGCCTGTCTTATTCAGGGTTCAGGCAATTTTTTAATTCTCAATTTCCCTGACATTTCCAGGTTTTCCAGGTGCATCCAATGGCAATTTCCGTGTGTTTTACAAGATGTTTTTAAGTATTTGCAGGAAAATGATCCAACATCTCAGAAAATAGCTATTTAGGGACTAGTCCATACGGTATTATACGCATTTTCATCACAGATAACGGTACTACCCTAGATATGGTTTATTGAAGTTATTCTAAATACTTGAATATATTAAAGCAAAAGTTAAAATATTTGCTACTAGCCTAGGATTTAATTGTTTCTGATATACTAATTGAATGAAATATACAGATCAGACACAAAGGCATTTTATCAAATTGTCCTGTCTTTTCCCTGATTTTCCAAAAATTTCTTGCTTTCCCTGAAATTTCCCTGCGTGTTTGGTTTTATTTTCATTTTCCCTGAGATTTCCAGGTTCTCCAGGTTTTGTCTCAACCCTGTTATTAGTACGCCAGGATTAACAAAACTTATCAAACAATTTTAACATTGCAATTTTTTTTATGTATCGCTCTCTGCACTTCCACTTCCTGTATTTTCCGCCCCTCTTCAGAACAAGGGGACTCAAAAAATATTCATTATGGAGGGCCTCCACTTGTATTAGTCCGGCCCTGCATGTAATTACAATCAGTGTTCACACTCAACAATAATTTTCCGTGCCTCATCCAGACTTATCAATATCAAGGAGTATCTTTACACTCATAAACCGTTATACTGAATGTTCATTTTCCCGTATGAAAAGGACACTTTTATGGTATCCTATAAAGTCTATGCTAATTTTGCAAACGTGATTTCTGAATGGGATGCAGCCAAAAAAACTGAACTTATTCTTATGCGCTATGGCCAGACCTACTGGGGAGCTGGTTCCTGCAACCAGCAAAAAAAGCTACGTGGGGAAGTCGAAACGGTTACACAACAGGCATTACCGATGCGATGGTATGGTCATTTTATGCAGAAACCCAAACAAAAATTACAACAGAATCTGTAACAGCTGCGACCACTTTCTTAAAAACAAATCTGGCAAGAAAGTGCTCGATTTCCGAACATTACAAGCATTAAAGGGTAAAAATGAAAGCTGCAATTCCCACCCACTGTAAAATTGTAGTTGTAGCATAGGCCGACCTCAATACTTCGTCCGGTTGGGCTGAACTTCCTCTGAAAGTGTGATTAAAAAAGATGATGGGATGAAAGATGAAGGACTAAAAGTGTCATCACTTCACTGTCATCTTTCATCCCCTCATCATTTTAACTGCACCCCCCAAGGAAGCGGACTAATATTGATGTATGCAGCATGCTCTACATTTTAACAGTTGGGTGAGAATTGTAGCTTGTATTTTCATCATGTTTACACCCCAACAAGACAACATATTTTTAAAGGTTTGAAATGATGCTTGACCATTACCAATCGAGCACTTTCAACGTCTACAAAACCGCTTTACCATTTGTCAGGAATTTCCCAAGAGTTTTCCAGGATTATTGTGAACCCTGCATAATAGTCAAAAGGAAAAACAAAGTGTTCCTGAACGTTTCACTGCCAGGAAGTGGTGCTAAGGGGATGACGTAGAAAACGTGGAGGATTTATGGAAAAAAGTGTACTAGCCTACACCAGATAATGTTCAAGGCCTATTCAAAAAGTATTGAGTCATCATTCATAACGTACACTTGTTTCCGCA
Source organism: Lithobius niger (assembly GCA_023313725.1). Classification (NCBI taxonomy): domain Eukaryota; kingdom Metazoa; phylum Arthropoda; class Chilopoda; order Lithobiomorpha; family Lithobiidae; genus Lithobius; species Lithobius niger. The sequence continues at coordinate 83,647 of JAHWFP010066731.1, forward strand.
GCAAGTACCATTTTCCTGCAATCCTGCAGTGAAACGTTCAGGGAAGACGGAAGACTTCAGGTAAGACATTCTTCGTCATCAGGATTCAAAAAAAAACAACTAAAATTACATGGTCGTGTACAGCCGAGTCATCCCTACAACAAAATACATATAAATTTAAACGTAAACTTAATTTGTAAAAAAAAATGATAATGAAGAATGTTTTCTTCGAAACGTCGTTCCTTGTTTTTTGTGCACATTTCAGGCTTTTACTAAATTACATTTGCATTTCTGTATGTTGTCCTGTGTGAGAATACGTACAATCCCACAGATATTTAAAGAATGCTGTAAAGTTTACTTAAAATAATGATGTATCATCAATTTTTCACAGGTCTAATACACCACGGGGCAAGGAGGTCTAATGTTAGCACCAGAGAGATGGAACTGACCCATGGGTCGGTAGGACAAATGGGTCATATTTTTATCGTGGGTCAAGTGGGTCATGGGTCAAGACCATTCACCCACTGACCCACGGTAATCGGTCGTCATAAAAACAATCTGAGGTTAAAGGTCTAGAAAGGCCTACGTTAAAATAAAAATAGGTCGTGATTAATGAAGGCTGGAGTGCGGATTGGGGGGGGGGGGGGAGAAGAACTTTCCCTTTTTTAAACTGTATTTATCACCCAACCTTTTTTTTTTTTCATAACGTGGGATTGGTCCTGGACAGTGGGCACATTTTGTTCTTTATTGGGTGGGTCAAGTGGGTTATCGTGGGTCACGGCTCGAGTGGGTCAGGTGGTCATGGGTCGGAAAAAATGACCAACTTCCATCTCCGGTTAGCACGACTATCTCATGCGCCACAGGTCCGAGATTCCAGCCTGCCCTTAGCCAACCGAGGGTCGGAACAGAAGGGCCCTGTGATGCCTCGTGCTCATGTCAATGATGGCATGTAGAACAAATTAAGATTGGAATTACCCAGGGAGATGTCCCGCTCACCTTCTGGTGATATTGCTTCGGCTGGGAGCGCATCAAAACTCCAGGTCTAGTACCCCATTTTAATTGTCTCGAAGAGAATGAGGGATTGGGACTAGCGGTTAAAGCATAAACCCAATGAGGATGTGGAGCCAAGTCTATACCAGTACTGTGTGAGCTTGACAGAAAACGGGAAGCAGGTCTATTTGGTGCTGCAGAGTTCGATTACAAAGCTATGCATTCTGAAACGTAGCCTCTTTCTTTGTTACAAAATGAAGATTTCCTCAGACGGTTTTACTCTGGTGTTGCAGCTATCCAAAGCTACGAGTTGAAAATCCAAGAAGATTTGATGCAATTATGTAGCATGACTGGAACGAACCACAAGCATCAGATGGGAGTGGAATACAAAAACTATTTATCTCGATAAAAGTTTTCAAAATTATTGCGATAATAAATAACATCTTGATAAGACAATCTTGATGCTAGAATAGCCATTTTAATTTATTAATTAAAAAAAAAAAAACCTTGGCCGAAGCCTACAGAGGGCTACTTGGCTAGCATAAGCAAACGTAAAGCGAAATAAAATAAAATTAAAAAATAAAATAAACTGCTTTGTGGCTCAAACCACACGCAGATGTCACAACAACAAAAGCAATTTGACATAACGCCCGTCAGTTTGCTCGATAATTCGATATGCCAAAAAAAAGTATGAAACGAAAAACGACGAACATTTAAGTTAATTTAGTAGTATGAAAGCTGTATAAATGTATATAAACAAGACATATGTGAATCAAATCATGGAGCTGGAAGTAGTGTGATAGTATATGTATACACCACACGCGATAGTGTTATGGCAATGCTTTTCATGTTTCATCGCAGTTTCGAGCTCATTTTGTCAGGTTCACTTCGGAGTGCAACGTTATCGACAATTTCGCTAAATATTGACCGATTTTTTTCGCCGGCTTTCCAATGGTGCAAACCACAAGTCTCTAGCTGCAACCGTTGCGAAGTTATAGCTAATAAATGGTTTACCTTGCATTTTTAAACAAACATGGCCTCGAAATGGATACGAAAAATTGCTGCTTATTGCTAATTTTAACAGTACCAATGATACGAAGTGATTGTCTGTTAATCAATTAATATCAATGTTTTCACATCGTAAAAACAGGTCACCTAATTATGCAGAAAATGATAGGGTTGCGTACACTTTTTGTAGGTAAGGTATTTTTCTGATTGTGGCTTATCTGCAAGTGTGGCTTATGTGGTATTTCAAATACTTAAAATATTTGAAAGTGCTGAAATTATTTTGAATAAAAAAGAATAATTGTTGTTTAAAACTTTGTAATAACAATATACTTCCAAGGACCATTATCTACGTACATGTAGGCTTAGAAGTAGACGTACTCGGCCTAATCATGTATTGTTAGTAGGCTTACTGTACGAGTAGTGATATTACGTCCCGTTGATCTAATTAAGACAGCTTCGCCTACATGTTGAAAAATATCGCGATTATCGCAAATATCGCATATTAAGGTGCTGCAATAAGAGCGTAGTGGAAATTTCATTATCGCCCATCCCTAGTCGTTTCACGTTTGGTAAGGCTGGGGGGGGGGGGGGGGGGGCGAGAAGCAATGGCTGGTAGATAATTGGAAAACGTCGTAGTAGGCACACTTAAGTGTCTATCCTAATTAGTTAGGACCAAAAAAAAAAGTAATTTTAGAATGAGGGGAAGGGGAATGTTGGCAAGCAAACTAAATTCCACAGGTGGATACTGCGCCACGTTTTCAAACCCAAAACAGTGGATTCTAAGAAAAGGGGGAGGTATTTCGCGAGTACGGCGATTTTGCGCGGGGGGGGGGGGGGGGGGGG
>JAHWFP010066731.1:92130-104034 GCA_023313725.1 Lithobius niger
GTTTCTCGATCTCAATGCAAATCTTTCTCAAAAACAGAGTTCGAGTCAGAAGAAAACATTCCTCTCCCCTCCTTACTTGGGCGGTGATACTAATTTGCGAGGGGTAAAAGGGTGGGCCCATCAATGGTTCGACGCATCACGACCCAGTTTTTTTTTTTTTTGTTTCGCCAGTCGTATTTGACATTTCACAACATGGGGCTCTGGACCCTTCGGTAAAATTTCCCTCGTAACCTTTGACCACGTCAGTCCTACTCTGTCTCCCGGTCTGTCTGTTGATCACTACCACAGTTACGGCCAAAAGCATGAACTGATTTGAATAAAATTTGGTGAATGTATTCCTTGAAATAAGGCTGAATGAATTTAGTTATTCTGTAATTAGTTTTCATCATTAGGTTTTCGTATATATAACAGGCGTAATATCAAAACAATGGCGAAATAATTAATTTTGTATGAGCAGTTCAGAATCTTCCACTACGCTGCCTTATGTTAAGTGAAGGCAGGTTAATTTGGATCTCTTACACTTACTGCTTAAGCATATTTCTAGTATATAGCAACAAACATTCCAATGATGTTATAAATAATCTTTACACATAAAAAAAAATTAAGCAGTAAAGCTATTGGCCACGTGAAATTGCAGTGTTATATATTCAATGTGGACTTTGTCACAATTTTCGTGTGATTATTTTAACTTTTGTTAATACACCTAAAACGTGTAAATAAATTTAAAGTAGTCAACCTCACGTACCCTCAGAGCAATACTATTTCTCCTACTCCCCGTCCCCCACCTCCAAACTAACTGCTGAATTTATTGAAAATATGGTGTTTGAAGATTCAAAAAAAATTAAAAGCCTGATGAACAAGAACAAAGGGGACGGGAAACTGTAAAACAACAAAGTTTTCAGTTTTTTTTTTTTTTTTTAACAAAACCAATATCAGCGTCTGATGAAAACTTATCTTGTCAGTGATTGCATCGTGGCACACAAGATTTTGGCTCATTTGCGTATCGTAGTAGCAAATGTACAATATAGTAGATATTGTTCTGTACACCACGCATTCAGATTTTTTCGAAATGTCCTGTTGGTATGTCTGCCGTTCCAACTGCATACGTCAATTGCACATTTTTGTTTATTCTACCATACGACACATGGAATTACTAATGCAGTGATAGTACATCCTTGTTTTTATTATTATTTGTAATTTTAAATCTGTGGGTGAAACTAATATCGAACCAAAGGAACTTAACGAGTCTTCCTGTTACAGATTATTTTTTTTAAATCAGTCACAGGCCAGTTGAAGCCAGGAGGAATATCCCTCCCTTCCCTCCCTGGCCTGTCTAGTCTGCCACTGTAAAAACACGACATCTTTGCTCACTCGTTCAATAACAAACACCACCACAAAAATCATTAAAAAAATATGTATGCTAATGTATCGCACTCAAAAAGTAACAAAGCTAGCACAAAAGTCTATGCGCGCAGCGAATTCAATGTACCGTCCAGATTACAGCAGTATCATCCAGATTCCCACCCAAGGTAAGTGATTGTTCTTCGCGGTAAGAGAGGAGCCACCTCGATATCTACGTGTAGTCTTTAACCGACCACAATATTGAGGAGTTGTCTTGCCGAAATGCGCAATTATACGTTGTTATTCATTGCAATTTTCCTTATTAGCGCACACCGTTACAGTTACGCAATCAACAGTTTGTGTACCATGGACGACAGTTTTACGTTGAAAAGACCTCGTTAGAGGTTAAATTTGTGTAACTCTCAATATCTTATTCTGTTCAGCAAATAGCCTTTTGTCCTTCTAAACTACAAATCACCCACACCTTGCTTTAAGTTACTCAGATCATAATTGAACAAATGTGTCTGGTTTTTGTGGAGATGTGGCTGACAGGAATCGCCCGTAGCCACTTTTTTGGCACAACCACTTGAATTCGACGTGTGACATGTCAAATTAACGAGGAAAACAGTGAAAACAAGGAAGGAAAACCGAAAAAATCAGCTGAAACGAGGAAGGTTTTCTAGTCTACACAAGTGATAAAAGTTACTATTTAGTAAACCACTATTGAGCCATTTAGTGCTTTGTACAATAAAGAATAAAATAATAAAAGAAAACTCAATCTTTCCAGCAAGGCTGGTTAAAGATGGTTTTTGTTGCCCAACCGAAAATATACATTACCTGTTTTATATGTACTCTCTCAGGTTTCAGTACTTCTTCCAGAGAAAAGAGACGAAAGTTGACTTCCCTGCCAGTCTCGTAGTTATTCCACTGCGCCTGCGTGGACACAGTCCACCTATATAAATGCCGACGGGCATTCATTCCACATCTCTCGCCATAATACTATCAGTTGTCACCAAGGTAACTAGAACGGGGAGGAAGGGTGGGTCTGTTTTGTAAAACAGGTAATATACATTTTCGGTTGGGCAACAAAAACCATCTTTAACCAGCCTTGCTGGAAAGTGAGTTTTTGGTTGCCTTCGAAATATCCATTACCTGTTTTATATGCACTCAATAGACTTAGTCTCCGGAGGCGGGCCTTGGTGACGGGTGCCCTGGCTACGGATTGGCTACCCAGAAGTCAACTTGACTCAACGAACCTGAAAGCAATCGATGTAGAGGGAGGAAAAGTATTCCTTCAGGTCTTGAAAGTTTTGTTGTGTAACTGGTTGGTGTAGGTGCATCGGAGGCATTGGTTGCGAATGGAACTGGCTGGAAGCAGAGGAGTTCACCGGAGGAGGCGGTTGCAAGCAGGTTCCAGGGTAAAGGAGAAACAGCCGCCTTAAGGTTAGGTGACTGGAACCCATAGGGATCGTTGAAGCGACAAAGTCACATTGCAATAGTAAGTTATTGTTTATTTTTTTTTTTTTCACCAAAGAAAGCAACAAAAAAACAAGCGGCTACAGAGACTATCTAGTCACATCCAGTCTTCTGTACAGTTCTGCCGCTACCAATAGTGAGGCAAACTTCTCTATCACGTATTGCAGCAGCTATCTTTTTTATACAATCTAAAAGCAGTAACCATTAGAATTGCCCGTTAAAAATGTGTTAGCTTTTAAGCTTATTTCACATTTTAGGCATAATTGTCAGCGTTTAGGCCTAATTTACAACTTTAATTTCGTAAGTAGCAACTAACGGAGATTTGGATTCTATACAGTAAGCCTATTCATTTCTGCAAAACGGTATGCCTCCGGGCACACAGTTACAGTGTTACAATGTAATGCGCAACTTAGCCTATATAGATCAGTGGTAGTAGGGAAGAGACAGGAGAAACGCTGTTGAGAAAGCCAGCAGCGACTCATAGCAACTTGACATTGCCATTTTAGACCTAATATTCATTTTTTAGGCCTGATTTTTTTAACGGCAGTTTTAGTTTCGTAAGTAGCAGGTAGGCCTAATGGAGAATTTGGTTCGACCGTAAGCCTATTCATTCATGCAACAAGACTTTTAAACGAAGCTAAAATTATTTTGTTTTTACGGCTACATGAACACAAATACTTAGGATTTCAATTCGACGATGAAATATTATTATTTAATTTAGTTACGTCAAAGAAGTCTATTAGCTATAAGGAGGTAATGATGTTTTAATTTGCCATGTTATTTAACTAACTTTTGACACTGAATCTAACGTTGTAAACAGTGGTCGTCTCTACCTGGTACCGTTGCGAAGTTGAAAAAAGCGACGGACGGACGGACAAAGTCGTTGCAATAGTCTTCTCAGCCGGTACGGCTGTACAGAAGACTAAAACCATCTTAACCTAGCCTGGTACTGAAAAGAATGGCAGACTCGGACTGGAGGGGAACCGAAGGTGTCGGTGGTCTGTTAGAGCGTTGGTACGTTCCGAGGAATCCCTGCTGGAAAAAAAGGAGCAGCTGTTTGGCCTGGTGATATACAGGAGGAAAGGCCAGAAGGAAGACCGAAGGTAGGTCCATGAGGATGGGGACGGGCCGGATCGTAGATAATTACGATGGCAAATGTGCCCTAGCGCATTTATTCGTAAGGGGATGTCCTGGACCTGGGTTGTGACGACGTAGTCCTTGGGAGCACTTTCGAGAGGGCTATAGGTGTTGTCAATCACAAGGTCAAGAATGGCAAGGATTTTAGGAACGCGTGCGTTGAGTCGAACAGAACAGGCTTAAGCTGATGAATTGCCATAGGGGTGGCGAAAATGAGAGGAGCAGGAGGCAGGATATCTTGGAACAGTTCTTCCTAATTCCGACCGACAGAAGGATCATAAGTAACTGTCGGTCGCTTTGAATTCTACTTCTTGTGCAAGTCTTCGTTCAGTATTGTTTTGGTTTGAAATCCAAAGGAGGACGGAACAGATAGTAATTTCGGATGAGGAACGAAAGACGTAGATCAAGGAAGAAAGGACCATCATCCTCTTAATGTAGAGCGGACCGTTAAAGCGGACGTTTCACTGGCAAAAAGGGTCAGATCAAGTGGAGGTAGTTGCAGACCGGCGGAGGCGGTCAATTTGGCAACAACTTTCCAGGCCTTGAGGTGAAGGCAGAGGCAGGTGTAGCATGTCTAGAGGTCCCTGGAGGGGAAACGTAGGTTTCGTACCGGAGGAGACTGGCTACAAGGAATCGGGAACGCGGGCATAGGAGCCGGAATGGGATGCATTGTTTAGCGACAAGACACATCCCGGAGGAATGGTGGAGGGACTTGGTGATCCCGGGTAGGGTGGAGAAGAGCCATCCTCGATGGAAGGAACGGATGAGGTTTTTATTAGTCTTTTGCGAAGGAGTGGAAGGCGAAAGGTAGCAAAGGTAGAAGCGGAGGAGGTCGTTCATCCACGGAACGGTGGCATGCGGAATGAGAATACAGAATTGTGGGGAGTACTCAGAACGACCACTAGTGGTGATCGCCTTAGGAGAAATGATCTGAAAGGAGGCTGCACAGGAAGATGTGCAGATGGTGGCGGCACGGAGGAATATTATGCCCTTATTAAAGAAGTACAGTACGCATCGCTGGAAGTGGAGGGAGGTGAAGGTCGACAGTAGGTAGTGAAATTGCCAGGAGGCAAGGAGGTTGCGCAGCAGTAGTGCATAGTGGGTGGCAATGTTGGTAGCTGGCGGGTAGTGGTAGGCGGAGGATCAGTGCAGAGTCCTTCACACAGTGTGTTGGCTGTAATGCTGAGGACGTCCGCCTGGGATGCGGTACGCAAACCGAGGCGAAGGATGTGGTCGTTGTGGATTTAGTCCGCCTTTTTTTTTTTAAAGTAAGGTTCTTGGACAGCTTGCCGTGAGGAACGATCGTTCTTGATGCTTCGCCATCCGTGGGATGGGGAGGGATGAGGACGTCAGTAATTTTAATGTGGCGAGGAACGTGGGACTGCTATTCCTAGAGGGAACAAGTCCCCCCCCCCCTTTCTCCTGTGGGCAGGGGATCGAGGGGCAGCATGAGGCGGAAGGCGGAGGGCCGCAGGGAACGCAGCCATATTTCCATGGATAAGGACGAGTTCCATATCATGTTGAGGAACGGTAGATTGAACCGTGCAGGTTGGCTCCTGTAGGGAGCAACGTGGAGGAGAGCTGCACAGGTCGATGGTAGAAGAAGAATGAGATAGTCGTCGCGTCGGAGCATATATCTGAAAAGAAAGCAGCGCAGTAGGATGCGCAGATGGAGACGGCGCGGAGGGACATCATACCCCCTCAACGAAACGACAGCATCCAATGCCGGAGGGGAAAGGTGTAAGCCGATAGGCAGTGAAATGGTCTAACCCAGTAAGACTGCGCAGAGGCAATGCGCATCGGCACAGGGGACCGAGGACGAGGAGCGCCGTTAATCCGAACTGATCCACATACTGGCCACACGCAACGATGACGCGAGCCGCCCTGGGCAGAAGCCAAGAGGAACGCCGTTCCGAGGAACGGCAGCCGGCAGAAGGCGGAGGGCAGAGGAACTTGAAGCGGACGAGGAGCAGGAAGAGCAAGGCATCGTGTGGCAGCGCAGAGAAAGAGAGATGAGGAATGAATGCCCGACGGCGTTTATATAGGGAGAACTGCGTCCGCGCAGGCACAGTCGAATAACTACGAGACTGGCAGGGAAGTCAACTTTCGTTTCTTTTCTCTGGAAGAAGCACTGAAACCCGAGACAATGCATATAAAACAGGTAATTGAAATTTCCGAAGGCAACCAAAATCAAACGTTTATACATCACCCGCCCCCAGTATAGTTGCACGTAGTTTCGTTTTGACCTGGTTTCACACGTTGCCACCAGAGGTTCCCAGAACGAACAGTAAGTGCAGCTCCCATCTGCTGATTCAACAGTCTCTTTTCTCCGTTCTCTTGTCTTTCTTATAGCAAAATTCCCATGGTAAATGCATTGTCTCGGGTACCAGGGCTGGTAGCCAACCCGAGCGCAGCAGAATTTTGAAGATTTGGTTCAGTAGCACTTTTTAAGTTTTTTAACCTGGCAACCCTGCCCCTCTCCCCCCCACCGTCCGGGGGGGGGGGGGGGGGGATGGAGGACGCCATGGATTGATGTTGTATTTAAAGGTCTTTATCGGAGCTAATGAGACCAGAAAGCCAAAAAAGGAGCTAGGTAATTTTTAAAATGTTTTAATGATGTGGATGTGGGGAGAGAGTAAATAAAGACCCACAAAAAAAGGGGGGGTATTGAGGCTTAATGGTGCGTTGACAGCTAGGTCATTAGCGCCAACCTCAGTCACAGTGCAGTGGTCCAGGTTGCTACTGCACCACACATTACAGAGGTATCAAACAAACCCCTAATCTAGATCGTATTATAGATCTGTACCTCCTGCAAAAATTGAAATACACCAGACAGGAGGACAGACTTATCGTCCAATTGACGCGCAATGTCCTGCAGAAGATGGAAATGACGAAAAACACCATCAAGATGGCGACAATCAACAAGGAAGTGCCGGACCGTAAGTGGCCGTCGACACTAATGACTTTCAGGAGGGTCAACCCCCCGCAAAAGGTAACAGTGAGTAAGTCGAGTGTGACCAATGTGCAAACGGGCCAACACAACCTCTTCACGGCGACCATTCCGAGTGCCATTCTTCAACAGCGCCTTTAATAGCCCGCAATTTATTGCTGTCCTGTCTGTCCCATAAAGTTTGCCAAAACACGTGCAACCTCAGAAGCAGAGTTGGAAAGGCGTCTGAGGGACAAGGCGAGAGGACCAGAAGGGGCCCCTTTCGCTGCAGAATCAGCGTGCTCATTCCCAGTTATTCCAACATGACCCGGGATCCAGCAGAAAACCACGGTCTTCTGCTGGCCAGGCAAGCGGGAAAGTAGAGCTTGGACGCATTGTGTCAAGGGGTTCCCCGAGGGTTGTATTTCGCCAAGGACTCCATCAATGAATGATGGAGAAATATATTTTGGAACAGGGGTAATTAAAACGATTTATTGTAATTAGGAGGTAAGCTCCTGTAGTGGAGTGCTTTTTGCGTTTATTTACCATAAGTTACATCTTTAAAAAGCTGCAATAGCTGTTCTAATTAACATAAATGGATGTAATTAGGTTTACATGAAAGATGGATATGCACGTTTTCGAATAAGGGTAATTAGAATAGTTTATCGTAATGAGGGAATCAGCAACAGTTTATCTATGATGTAGCCCGATGCTTTCTTCTTCAATCACATCATTCTATCTATGATGTAGCCCCATGCTTTCTTCTTCAATCACCGCACGTTACATATTTAAAGTGACGCAGCAGCAGTTGTAACTATGATTGATAAATAGATGTAATTAGGATTAAACGAAAGGTGGCGAAATGTATATTCCAGCATAGGAATTAAAAGCGGTTTATTGTAATTATGGCTACGTCAGTGTTTATCTATGCTGTAGCTCCATGCTTACTGCAATTCTCTCCAAGTTAAATCTTTAACGTGATACAGTGACAGTTCTATGATTGGTTGTATTTTAATTACACTTGTTGGAAAAGATACATCTCCACCTTTCATATAAGCTTAATCATATCCATTTATCTTATATAGAATAGCTAATGGCTACTGCAATAGTTTAAAGATGTAACTTGTGGTAAATAGATGCAAAAGGCACAGTGCTACAGCATATAGATAAATTTCCCATAGCTAAGCAACTAATTACAATAAATCGTTTTAATTACCCTTGTTCCAAAATATAATCTCCATCTTTAATTTAAGCCTAATTACATTTATTTGTCTTAATTAAAATGGCTACTGAAACACTTTAACGATGTTACTTGTGTTAAATAGACTCGAAAGGCACATCACTAAAACGTAGATAAACTGCCGTAGCTCAGTGGGCGAATTACAATAAATCGTTTTAATTACTCATGATGAGAAATACACTTCTTCACCTGATATATAAGCCTAAATACATTCATTTATCATAATTAGAACTATTACCACCTCACTTTAAAGATGTAACTTACGGTGAATTGACGAAAAATGTAGCGCATAGAGAAACAGCAGCAGCTTAGATCCTAATTACTAACACACTACGCTACAAATTTGATCTGGTGTTTACTAGTTACTAGTCATTGTAATTGCAAACGAGGTCACGTTTTTTAGCACTAATTCAAAGTGGCCTCTACTCTACAAGTTCATTTTAAAATTATGAAAACTACTTGAATTTTGCCACCATTTTAGCCGTCTATGGGTTTTTACCAATCGATCTACCCTTCTTCGATCCTTACTCGGCCACTCGAGGCCATTCACTGAAATTGGCCGTACAGTCTGCAAGGCTGGATTACCAAAAATGTTTTTTAGTGAGGGTGATAAGTGCTTGGAACGCTCTTCCTGATAAAGCTGGTCGGGCAGGCTCAATCAACTGTTTTAGCCATCTTTTGGGAAAGATTTGTCTGCGGTTTTCAAAACCTTAATGGGTACTAGTGTAAGTAGCCCCAAGCCCTTCTAGCTCCCAACCACTACCGTGGTTGAATCTATTATTATTATTATTATAGCGTGTTTTCGAATATGGCATAATTACCCAAAACTATTTTGAAAATGAATTTAAAACACCAATAGAAAGGAACGTGCAAAGAAATAAGAATTGGTTAAAGGTACCCTTTTATCAAATTTCTTATGCATGTCATTTTGTTCCACACAGTAGCTGAAACGGTTTAAAGTAATACCATACTTGCATTTATTAAACCATGTAAGCTAGGATAATGGTTCAATTATTATAAGATTAAAAAATAAATAAACCACACACCCCAGACTAATACAGGGTGGTCCACAAAAAAACTGACGACCCAAGATTGTCTAAGTCCAACTTATCTAGTTAGCACTCATCAGAACCAGGAGAGGACAGAAATCTTCCCTTTCATTAGATTTGATTTCTGTCCTATCCTGGGTCTGAGGGGTGCTAATTAGAAAAGTTGAACTTAAAAAATGTTGGGTCGTCAGTTTTTTGTGGACCACCCTGTATATCACGTGCTTGCAAGAAAATGGCGTATTACAAAAACTGTTGCAACCAATTTGTCTAAAAGCTTTTGCTTCTACACAGGACGGTAAAGAAAATCTGATAACAGCTGAATATAAATCCCAAATGGTACAAGATGTTCAAAAAAGTTTGTAGAACGACATAATTGAAGAAATAACAATGTTATGGTAATATCTATCGGTAATGTCCTCTCGCGAACTAGAAAAAAAAAGTCTTCATTCTCAATATTGAAGTTATTTGGCTTAAGTAGATTCGAAGACAAATCCATGTGACTGACGCCCCCCCCCCCCCCTTTTTTTTCAAATAACTGTAGAGGCCAGCCAAGGCTGTCAAGACGCTTGAGCTACCCACAGCCAACAGAGCTATCTCAGTGGGCTTCCGTCAGCACTTGAGTCGAAACAGCACAGCTCCATCTGTCGCCATTAATTTTGGTTGTTCCGCGCGAAACAATGGGGGTACCATTACGTGTTTTGGTGATGCAGTAACGAAATTGTTGTATCGGACGTACGTAACGTATTCATACTGCAATTCTTGAGTTTAGTTATTGTGACAGTGATGCAAAAGTAAACCATGCATGTCAAAATGGATGCAATTGCCCTTACGTTTCGTTTGATTTTTCTTCTTGTTATTGTTTAAGCTTGATGTCAGAGAGTTCACAGTCAGTGTAGTGTGTATTGTGATTAAGGAGAATATTTTGTAAACAGTCCTGTGAATGACAACGGCCAGCAATACTTCGTTGGCAAGAAGAAAAAACACACCACTAAAATAAATATAAATAAATGAAACATGCCCGGCAAGGGCTACTTTCATTCCCTCTGTCCGACATTTCAAATTTGCCGATGACCTCAAGATCGACAATAATATTGTCAGTGTTCAGGACGCCGTGGCTCTGTCATCTGAGATCAATATTGTCTCCGAGTGGGCTTCTACTTGGCAACTACCATTATCTGTGCCGAAATGTTCCACATTCCACATTGGGCGAAACAACGTCTTGAGCCTAACGATCTCGAAAACTCCCCATTGCCACAGGTGACTACCATTCGGGATTTAGGTATCTGGTTTACTACGGATCTCAAATATTCTTTACACTGTCGTAAAATCTGCAGCCTCGCCTTCCGCAGCCTGGCTGTTGTCAATTGCTGTTTCACACCTGGTGACTTGGACACCAAAGTGTGGGTCTTCAAAGTATTTGTTAGGCCTATAATGGAGTACGCCAGTCCTGTTTGATCGCCATATTTACTAACGGATGGTGAACTTCTTGAATCCGTTCAGCATAAGTTTACACGCAGTCTCCCTCCTTGCGTAACTTATCTGCTGGTGAGAGACTACGTAAACTTGACTTGGAGCCCCTTGAGTTGCGCAGGCTACATGCTGATCTTCTGCTGACCTTCAAAATTTTGAAGAGCTTTCTGTCGGTGGATTTGCCTCTCTTCGAGTTGAACACTGTAACATCAACAAGGGGCCATTCTTTAAAGCTTCGCCACCAACCTGCTTGAGTGGACTGCACACGGCATTTTTTTGTACTTCGTGTTGTCCCAGCACGAAGTGTAAAAAAATGCCGTATGCAGAGTGCAGTCCAGTCAGGAAGGTTGGTGGCAAAGCTTTAAAGAATGGCCCCTTGTTGACGTTACGGGGTTCAACTCGAAGAGAGGCAAATCCACCGACAGAAAGCTCCTCAAAATTTTGAAAGTCAGCAGAAGATCAGCATGGAATTCTCTTTCGGAGGAAAAGGTCTCTGCTACCATGGTTGCCGGATTAAAACGGCTTTTCAAAAAACCCGATTTTTCTGCTCTGTTGCTGTGAACTTATTAGCTTGTTCTGGTTTGGTACTACTGGGTGTTTTTTAACTTTTTTTTTTTCTTTGCTGGGACTGGTGTCAGTGGTTCTTTTACCCTTCCATTTTCCCGACCACACATTAGGGGTCGGTCTAACCTATATTATCATTACTAGGAATACCTAGTAAATTTACACGAATCCATGTTATGACACGTTTCCTTAATTATTTGTACTTCTAATTTGTTGACAACTATAGTATAGAAATTGTACAAATGTAGCCTAAAGATTTTCCTTGTCCAATTAAATGTATGTTTCTGCTTGTTCTATAACAGCCACCCGCAGATCTCCATCCGCGCATGCTACCGTCGCACCGTTTCACGAGACGGCGAAGTAATAAAAGGCCAACTGAGATAGTAGCTGTGTTCCTCACACACAGCAAAGAACGCAGCTACTATCTCAGTTGGCCTTGGGCCTAGCAGACGAAACAGCATCAATGCAAAAATTGTGTCGTCACAAACGGGAAAGATTTTCGTATTTTAACATCACACTTTATAATTTTTTCTTCGCCAATCTATATGCACTTAATCCAAACAGAAATGTGACGGTCTGCGACAAGACGTGATGGAACAGAATAGTGTGTAACAAGCTTTAGCAATTAAACAATTAAAAATTCACTTCGAGCTTGGAAATTACTCATTACGCTCACTTTCAAAAACAGGATACTGTCA
>JAHWFP010066784.1:425-10715 GCA_023313725.1 Lithobius niger
CTGTATCCCTTTATCCGATGACTGCTGTATTACACTGTTGGTCTGAGGTCGGGTAGCACCACTGAGTCCCCGTAATTTAATCCTTAGTTTTTCAGCTTCCGACAGATGATACGCTAGTTCTTTTTCAGTATGACATATTTCTTTGGCGTTACGTCGACATACTATGTTGTAGCTGCGTCCTGTTCTTCCAGTATGGCTTCCTCCTCCAAATGCTGCTTCTCTTGCTTGGCCTTTTGTTGGCCGCGCCTCTTTCGAGAACAATGAGCTTGTCTGGTGATTCGGGGTGACAGGGGTGAAGCTGAGTCCCTCGGGTTAACGTAGATTTTACATGGAATTTGGTAGAATTTAGATGGTCTGATGAAGCAGAATGACACTCTTAGTAGTAAAGAAGTGCTGAGAGTGCATAATTTTCCCTCTAAAGACACTCTTAGCAGTCAAAAAGTGCTGAATGTATATAATTTTCCCTCTAAAGAGACTCTTGGTAGTAAAAATTGCAAAGAAGCTGATTAGTTGTATGTGGGAGAGTTTACCGTCTTAAGTCCATTATCTGACACCTGAATGCGGCACAAGCCAAATATGCCGACAAATTCACGCAAATATTTGATAACGCTAGCACTAGTTGCATGCTGTATTAGACTTCAGTAGCGGTGGACTGCATTATACCGTAAAATTCACGTAAATATTTGATAAAGCTAGCACTTATGGTAGACTGAATTATTTTAACAAATGCAAATTTGAAGTAAGTGTTGATTAGTCCAAAAAATATTTTATTTGCGAACAGCCCTGTGAAATTAATATGGATGCGATTAAAGGCAGAAAAATGGTCTTTACCACACATGCTTCTTCCCTGAACGTCCCCATCATGACTTTCTTGACAAAATGAACAAGATTTAACAACATTTTCGAGGTCGCCATCAATTCCCCTGGCACTAAACTCGAGATTGCAAGAGCTTTTATCCAAACTATACCACAATGACCCTTGTAAATTCACTAAGGACTTGTGTTACAGCTCAGGAATTAGCAGAGGATGTCCCCAAAAAAGTGCATTCCCGTCGATAGACAGCTCTAACTTTCTAGAAAAATATGGCTTTCATTTATTGTCAAGTCTGTCCGGCCAGCCATCATTTGTGTAATGAAACACAGTTGCAAGAATAGGGTCTCGCAAAGCGT
The DNA here is from genome assembly GCA_023313725.1 of Lithobius niger. Lineage (NCBI taxonomy): Eukaryota > Metazoa > Arthropoda > Chilopoda > Lithobiomorpha > Lithobiidae > Lithobius > Lithobius niger. Next base: position 1,596 of record JAHWFP010066784.1, read on the forward strand.
GTTTTTCGAACTATTTGGGCAGAATTGGTAGTGGATTCGTCTCTAAATACATGACCCTCTAATCGGATGCCTTTTTGGAAGGTGGGTCATAGGGTTCCGGTATTCTTGACAAATAATCAGCCGTTAAATTATCTTTGCCAAGAATATGTTGCAACTCAAAATCATACCTATTCAGATACAATGCCCATCTTTGAATTCTAGTGGTAGCCATAGCTGGGATGGGATACCTTGCTACCAAATATCAACAGCAAAGATTTCTCTTCAGTTTGAAACAGAAAGCTCCGTTCATAATGGTACTGGTGAAATCTCTTTACTCCGAACACCACCAAAAGTGCTTCTCTATCAAATTGCGCATACAAAAGTTCTGCTCTACTTAAATCCCTGGAGACACAGCAATAGGCCTATCTTCAGCACTTTTCATGATATGCGTTTGTTATGCGTCAAACTCGTGCTGATTTCTACGGCGATGCATCACACATGAGTCTAAGCGGCAAAGACGGGCCATAGTGTACATATGCCTTTAAAAAAAGCCTTCCACGCATTTCTAACAGCTTGTGAGCATTCTTGCGTCCACATTCACAGTTATTTTGGTGACAACAATTTGTTTAATGGAGCTAACAATGAAGATAGGTGGGGGACGAACTTACCTCATTGGTTTATAAAACCTAAGTAAGATTTGAACTCAGTGCTGGATGTAGGTTCTGGAGCTAATTTAATAGCATCAAGCAATTCTGGCTGATTTGAGATTCCATCCTTATGTAGTTGGAAGCCGAAGTAGTTAATTTTGGGTAGACTCAGTTTGCATTTAGTCTTTTTCACCTTTGTGCTGCTCTTTTGCAAAGCAGAACAGACTTGAACGAGTGTGGCATCATGTTCCTGTCCTTCTCTAGCCACCAGAATATCATCCACAAAAGAGTTAGCCTTTGGGATATCATTCAGTACATGTTCCGTGCGTTTCTGGAAAATTCTAGGACTGGTTGCCAGCCCAAACAGTAGCTTTTGCCAGTGAAAATGGCTTGGTTTTGCTGTGGGTACCCCAATCATGTCAAGGCCGTATGTAGGTATAAAAAAAATACCTGCTCAACCAGCAGAATCGTCGGACATTCATCATGTGTCTGCAAAACTAAGATACAGCTTTCAACTAGCACGTTTTTTCGTGATTTTATGAGCTGAAACTCCTTGAAAATAAGAGACATTATTTTCTGCCCACTCCTATAAAGTAGTCCTGTATGTAAGCAGCAAATTTTTCAAGAAATCTGCACTTTGTGAGGATAACACAATCTCCCGTGTACTTCATGTCCACACCCATGAGAAACTTTTAGGAAGGAGTGCCCCCTGAAATCTGTCCAGAAAACAACATGGCGGCCATTTTTTGTTTTTAAAATACAATAAAATACAATACAAAACTACAAAATCGTGCTAACATATGTAAGTTTGGTGTCAATTGCTAGGTTTTGAGGTCTGTTGAATTTAAAAAAAATGCTCTGAAAAGGTGCCAGGACTCCACACAATAATCTATCCAAGATGGCGGCAAAAATGGTGGCAAAATTAAAGTGTTTTTCATAATTTTAAAATATATTTATAGAGTAGGGAAGATTTGAATTAGTGACACAAAAAAGAGAGTTCGTTCGCAATGGCTAGTAGCTAGATAAAACAGCAGCTCAAATCCGCAGTGTAGTCTGTTTGTAATAGGGGTTAAGCTGCGCCTGATTATCTATGCTGCAGCACTGCATTTTTTCTTTAATTCACCATAAGTCACATCTTTAAAGTGATGCGGTAGCAGTTCTAATTAAAATCAATGGATGTATTTATCCTTAGATATCAGGTGGAGATGTATATTTTTTAACATGGATAATTGAAACGATTTATTGTAATTAGTAGCTACGCTAGTGCAGTTTAGCTACGTTGTAGTGTTGTGCATTTCGAGTCTATTTAGCACAAGTTACGTCTTTAAAGTGCTGCAGTAGCCGTTATAATTAAGATAAATGGATATAATGAGGCTTAGATGAAAGGAGGAGATGTATGTTTCCTAACAAGGGTAATTAAAACGATTTATTGTAATTAGGGGCTAAGCTACGGCAGTTTATCGACATTGTAGCACTGTGCTTTTTGCGTCTATTTATCACAAGTTACATATTCAAACTGCTGCAAAAGCCGTTCTAATTAAGATGAATGGATATAATTAGGCGTAGATGAAAGATGGATATGTATCTTTTCCAACAAGCATATTTAAAATACGTCCATTAATCATAAATAGAACTGCCACTGCATCATGTTAAAGATGTAACTTAGAGAGGATTGACGTAAGCATGGAGCTACACCACAGATAAACACTTGTAGCTTATCTCCTAATCACTAAAACAGTTTTTATTACCTATGTTGGAATATACATTTCGCCATCTTTCATGTAATCCTGATTACATCCATTTATCATAATTACGACTGCATGTATCATGCGGCCAATTGAAGAAGAAATCATGGGGCTACATCATAAATAAACAGTTTTAGCTTATCCCCTAAGGGTACTCTTTTCTAATTACCCTCATTCGAAAATATCCATATGCATCTTTTCGTCTAAGCCTAATTACATCCATTTATCTTAATTAGAACGGCTACTGCAGCAGTTTAAAGATGAGTAATTTGTGGTAAATAGGCACAAAAAGCACACAACTACAATGGAGATAAACTGCCATAGCTTAGCTTCTAATTACGATAAAACGTTTTAATTGACCTTGTTCCAAAATAAACTTCTCCATCGTTCATCTAAGCTTACTTACAGCTATTTATCTTAATTATAACGGCTACTGCAGCAGTTTAAAGTTGTAACTCACGGTGAATTGGAAGAAAAATGCAGTGCTAACAGCATAGAAACAGCCACAACTAAGTTCCTAACTACGACACTATACTGCTGATTTTACCTGGTATTTGCTAGTTACTTGTCATTGCAAAGGAACTCACCTTTTTGAGGAATAATATTATTCAAATCTGCTTCTACTCTATCAGTATAATTTAAAATTATGAAAAACACTTGAATTTTGCCCCATTTTGGCCGCCATTTTGGATATCTCATTGTGTAAAGTCTTGGTAATTATTTAGAGCTTTTTTTTAAAAAATTCGGTACACCTTAAAACCTAGAAGTCGACCCTGAACTTACAAACATCAGTAAGATTTTCGAATTTTTGTATTGTACAGCAGCCATTTTAAAAACAAAATGGGCGCCATGTTGGTTTTTGGACAGGTTTCAGGGGGCACCCCTTCCTAAATGTTTATCATGGGTGTGGACATGAAGTACACCAGAGATGGTGTTATCCTCACAAAGTGTATTTTTTTTCCCGCTTACACCGAGAACTAAAAGCACTAAGTTAACCGCTGAATCAAAAGCTACTTTGGTGAGGTCTTGAGCTAGAAGAAGAAGTGTGTTTATTTCTGCTAAAGAAATAGATTCAAGAAGTTTATTTATTTCTGCTAATGTCTCTTCTTTAGGTGCTGCAGGAGCACATAAATTTCTTAATAACGCATAGGTCTTAGGCCCTATGTTGGTTATTAAAATTCCTACTCGTTTATCGGCAGGAACATCGTGTGTGGCAAAGTGTATTTCAACACTCTCGAAATAGACCATCCACGTTTCGACTGTAGGATCAAACTTGCTAATCCTTTTATGAGCGAAAGGCGCACTCGAAGACAGTTGCTGGAGGTGTAGGCCTGACTAAATCGTCAGAGGCATCCAACTGGATTTCTAATTTGAGCATTTTATCTAAATTCTCACTCCATTCCTTTCCTTAGTGAATTCTCCTTGAATTTGATGACTCCTTCGTTATCACTACTCATAAATTCAAGTTTTTAATTAGTTTTTAACGAATTTCTTAATTCAAACGAGTTTGTCCCACTTAAACTAATTCTTTTAATTTTTTCACTAAGCTTTATAAACAGTAAACTTTGAAATAGACTACCTGCAAAATCTTATAATTTATCACCTCTACACTTTTAACTTTTTGCCTTGTGTAACAGACTAGGTCACACTTAAATAATGGCATCAACACTATTTAATACACGTGACATTTATACTACTCTTAATTTTAAGATGCCATTGCCCCTCTGCAGCGACAACGCATACATCGAGCTAGTGGAAAATACTATTGGATAAGGGAGATTCACACCAAGGTAAATTTGACCAATGTTAAAAGTGGTCTGATCCTAAGTTTCCAGGCTTTAAAACATTACATTGATTACACTTTGCTCTTTCTACTAAATTAATTACTTGCAGACCAGAGTCGGACTGGGCAGCGAAGGGCGCCTGTGCCATTTATAGAGAAAAGACGGAGAGGAGTACCATGCGACACCAAGAACTCAAGTATGACGGGTCTGGAGAGCGTTCTAAGCTCACCAAGAATTGTCCAGGGAAGAGCCCGATGAGCCTTGCTTAATTTCAAGGAATGACTTTTTTTATGAACTCTTTCTTGAATGGTGTGGGTCTTTAAATTTATTTGGGGGGGGGGGGGCGGCACGAGGGGCAATGGAGAGTTTAACAATGGCGTTAAAAATACAAGTAAGGGAAGGGAGAAAGGGTATTTGGGATTGAAAGCAAAGCTCACCAGCGAAAAAGCATTCGTTTTTCTTCTGGGGAGGAGTAAAAAAGGACGCTACTCTAGGGGCGCCAAAATTCTAGCAACCAAAAGGCGCCTGTGCCATGGCACAATGGCACTATGGCCAGTCCGAGCCTGTTGCAGACCGTGACTTGACCTCAAGCAGTGAAGAGCAAGTAAAAAGTTTGAAGGCATAAATGTTACGTAATATACAAATTTTTCCTGCAAAAGCTATACTCGTTAAATTGCAATAGCCTACTCAGTTTCTCAGCTTGTATAGTGTACGCAGCGTATCTTGAGTCCTGGCAGTATTTGTCGGGCGACTACGTTGTCCTGGAGGGGGCGGCTTTAAACGACGGCCGCCATTGTTTTTGTAACCATCTTGGATATCAACAAGGCACTATGCTGCCAAAAACATACAATCCATTATCTGTGTTCGTTCTGCGGCGAACTCAAGATAGGCTGCACACACTTTAAATACTTTTTTTTTACATTTAACTCTGCAATAAAGAAAAAATATCATGACTCCCAGTCAAACACTTAATTTTTCTTTTAGCTCAAAACAGCTTATTTTGTTTTGCTGCTGCTGCTCGAAATACTGTTAATTGTAAATTCAATGGCTCATTTGCTAGTGCACACTTAATTGGTGGCACAAATATCAATTAATGCACCTTATTGTCTACTTCTGTGTAATTTATAGACACTATTTTAGCAATTTTACAACCTCTACTCGGTATCTACAGCAAAAAACACTCACATTTTTTACTAATTTTAGCCCAAAATGCCCTGCACATACCCCCCAGCCTCCTGTCGCCACAGAAGACTTGTGCGAATGGTTTTCAAGCTTTCTTCGTCCCGAGAATAGGTGAATTTGGCTCTCAGCTAATCCAAGGGCACCAAATGCCTTTTTGTTGAAAGACCTTCAAGCCGGAGACATCTAGACGAAAGTGGTCCTCAACCGCTGAATTCCTCGTCCACTACGACTCTGCTGGGGGCAAATATCGCTGACCCAGCACAAATTCAGCCACTGGCCTGAAACACGTTGCCCTCTCGTCAACTAAACTTGTTCTTGTTTAACTAAAAACCCCTGCCACTTCCCACACCAGGCACAGCTTGTGGCAAGTTTTATCAGTGGATTAAATTTTCTCTAATTAACAATAATTATTAATTGTCCACCCTCATCGCCACTGCAACTTATCTCCTATTGTGTGTGCGGTGTATCTTGAGGCCTGCAAAAATTTTGTGAGCGGCTACGTCTTCCTGGATGGGGTGGCTTTAATCGATGGCCGCCATTGTTTTTGTAACCATCTTGGATATCAACAAGGCACTCTGCTACTGAAAACGCACAATCGATTATCTGTGTTCGTTCTGCGGAGAACTCAAGATAGGCTGTGGACACTATACGTGCGTGAGTTAGCTAAAGTGCTGAAAAGACATGAATCTTGTTTGGATGGTAATTGGGCAGCACCAGGTGTTAGTCAGTGCTCCCTTACGTCGGTTTTTATTGAACATGTTGCACCCTCAGTGGGCCTGCATGATAACAGTGCTTAATGTCTGTCCAAGTGGCAGGGAAGTAAAGTTAAAAGGTAGGACACACAGAGGTGTGCCCGCCACAAACATTCCATACAGTTTATTAACGGAGAACTGGAATTGTCCTTTAATTCATTGCAATCAACATGACGGAAACGAAGAATCATTTGGTGGGTAAACTTTTAGTTAAAGTTTCATGGTTAATAAAGAACGTGCACCTTGCCGACACAGTATGAAATACAGCATGATCCTAGGACTACGTCTCGTGCAGTTTGGCCAGAGACCCAGAAACCCAGGCTAGCTTTGTATAGTGCTGTGCCTGTTTTGCCCAGGGACAGTCCAGAAACCTTTGTCCAGCAGCCAACCTAGGAATTCACCGTAAGCTGCTTTTATCAGCAGTAGGCTCTTAATAAAACCATGAGCGTCATAAAGGGGAGCTCGTACTGATTAACAGTGTCCAAGATAATATTACCGCATGTTCCATCTCTCATTCTGGGTTGCGACCCCCATGCGGCCAAATGTGGAACGACTGAGCGTAACTATTTTCTGGGACAACCCAAATAAAGAATGCGCTGAGTAGGTTTTAAATCAATGGATAGGTGCACCACTCGTGCTACAAGTAGTCCAGGATTGCTGCATCTGTGTGAAACGGTGAAGCAGATGGCTTTTTCAAGTCAAGGTCGACAGGGGCAGAAAGCGCATGCTTCTCCTCCTGACTCAATGCCAGTTCACACACGTGCTGGAAAGTTGAAGCCATTTAGCGTTGCTTTAGTGAAATAAGATTCCGGCGACATTAAAGCAACTGGCTTGGATGTGGGAAGCGAGACCCACAGCTTCTCTTCCAGACGACCTTGTGACAAGTGATGAAACGTGAAGCGATAGTTATAACATGGACACTCCCGGACGTGTATCCGTTTATTAGCTCCTGATAAAATCGCTGGTGCTGCATTGCTGTTGAACTGGCGAGCCACGTAAAAGAATGAAAGCTTTCGCAATTTGGTGCGAGGACTAATTTTTTTAGTTTTCAATTTATTGAACAAAGGAAAGGGGCGTTGTGGCCCATACCAAGGCTGGTCCCCATACCTGATCAAGGATATTAAACTCATCGAATCGGGTTCAGAAAGCGTTTAAGAAATACATTCCGGAATTGTTTAATTTGCCATATATAGAACGTCTAAGGATTCTCAGGTTGGAGTCATTGGAGATGCGACGTCTAAAAGCTAATCGTTATCTTACATATTCTATACTGCATAATAATATTGATGTGGAGCCACAAATGTTTTTTACTTTAAGTCACAATATCTTGACTAGAGGCAATCCATTTAAATTAATGTATGGCTCGTTTCACACAGATAATTATAAGTACTTTTTTGCAAATCGGGTTGTCCCATTTTGGAACTCTCTCCCATCGGAAGCGGTTTCGGCGGGTTCCCTGCGGGAATTTAAAAAAGACTGTTATGAGTGTAGATCTTTCCAGGTCTATGAAGTTTAAAAAAAAAATAAATTGTTTTATATAAGACTTAGGGTATATTAACCTGCACTGTTTTACTTTTTACTGTTTTTAATATCATTCAGAGTCGTGTAATTTCGGTTTGCAATGAAGAGGTAGCCCTTTTTCGTTCTCCGATACAGTTTCTTTGCTGTAAAATTATTTATTATTATTATTATTACTATTAAATTAGTGATGCGAGTGCTTACGAGAACCAAGGTATTTATTTTTCGTGACCTAAGTAAAAAAAATTGACCCAGACTATTCTTGCAAACGGCGACCACTGAAGGGTTTGGCATCGCCCAAGAGTATTTTATTTTCACTTTCAGGCCGACGTTGAAAATTGACGTATTATTTTTAGTGATCGGAACAGACATGGGAAAAAGCCACTACTCGCGTAGCCTTGGCTTACGATATATCTTTCTTTACTTTCTTATCTCTGGTGACCTTGATCTAATTAGTCCGTGACAGCGTTCGCCTGTTGAATAGGTACTTCCTGCGGGAGAAAATAGGATAAGAGCTGTTCACACGGGGCTATACTTGCATTCTGCTTGCACTAGTACAGCAGTGGGGGAAGAGGAGAGCTTGGAACTCGCCCGTGTGTGTCAATGAAAAGAATGCCGTCAATTATTTTTCGTCCTGTTCCAGTACTGGTAAAGTTTATTGCCCCACGAAAACTAGGATCAAGGTGAGGTGATTTTTTTTTCTTTCTGATTACGGAGCTTTTACGCAACTAGAAGCTCAAATTAATCAGTTGGCGCAGCCGACTCTTAACGCAAACATGTTAATACAGTGTTGTGCAAAAGTCTGGGGATTCGTACTGCCGTTCCAAATCTTACTAAGAGCAGAACCACGAAAATGCACGTACGTATACTATGGGTCGGGGGACAAGTAATGATACTAGTTAAAATGACCTTGAAATTGTCGTTCAAGGTCATCAGGATGCTAAATTTTGAACTACACGTCGTAGAATAGTGGTGCACATTGGAAAGTTGTAGAGAACTGTAAGCCGATGCCAATGCCATGCCAATGCCATTGGACGCCATGTCTTCATGACGTTCAGCAGAGAAGATGCCGTACCAAACGAAATTATCACAGCTGTACGAGATACAGGTACAGGTTTTTTCTTACCTATCCAGAAACGTGTGGTGCGTTTTCCATAAAATTGGAAAGTGTTTCCTGAAGCATATGTATGTAGTTACACATGGGGGGGCAGGGGAGGGATTGGAAAGGTTTACTGCATGTCAGGAAGGAAGTGAACATGCAACACTAATCTGGACAAATACTCTTCCGCCTCCAATACATGCCTGACATGACTGATAATAAAACGAATCAACTTAACTAATTCCCTTTGCTTTAAATAAAAAACATTGCCTAAAGCCATTAATCTGACTTGCCCCTCCTCTACCCGCTCAAGGAAACCCCCAAAGTGTAACTGACGTATGTAAGCTTCAGGAACCGCATTCCAATTTTGTGGAAACCGCACCACACGTTTCTGGACCGGTAAGAAAAAAAAAA
>JAHWFP010066792.1:0-11704 GCA_023313725.1 Lithobius niger
TTTTTTGAAAAATTAAACTAATGACTAACGAAAAGTGAGTTAATTTTTTTAACTTAACTTGATGCGGACACTCGAAAAAATGATGATCAACGTTGGAGGCTATGTCAATCTCTTTAAATAGGAAAAAGGTTTTCCTTCTGATGACCTCGTTGTATTACAATCTGCCACTAAATGGTATTAACTCTTGGTCCAACAAGTGGCGACTACTACTATCCATTAACAAGACTATCATGAAGTCAACACTTGCGCCACTTTCTACAAAATTGTACTCTGAATATATAATACTTCCATAGTTTTATGCATGCTGCCATATTGACAAGTTAGAATCAGCCCAGTGCAAATTGACCAAAAACTTACCTGGAATGCGGACGCTTCCTTATTACACCAGGTTATCCTGTGTTGGACTCCGAGTATCTTGAATTACGTAGACTACGTGCTGATCTCATTCTGACCTTCAAGATTGTTCGTTTAATGTCAAACCGAAATAGTTTTGCTCATGTCAAGATTGTTCGTGGCTTTACGGCAATTGATCTGCCATTCTTCGACCCCTGCCCCTACTCGACCGCTAGAGGTCATTCACACACATTGGCTGTTCAGTCTGCGAGGCTGGATTGCAGGAAAGGCTTTTTCGGTGTAAGAGTGATCCGATCTTGGAATGCTCTTCCAGAGGAGGCTGTACAGGCAAGCTCAGTCGACCATTTTAGAATTTTTATTCGGTGGGACTTGTCTCCGAAAATTTCTGAAGAGGTCTAATTTTATTTCTAAAGCACGATTCAAGTTTTAGATGGTAAATCCATATAAGATTTGGTAGGACTAGTATAAGCGGCTTCTAAACCCTATTAACTCCCAACTACTCTTGTGGTTAAATTTATTATTATTATTATTATAAACCAGCATGCATAAAATATATGACAGTATTGGTATATGCGCAATTATATACATCATTCAATGTATATGCATCATTCAAAGTATACGCGTAGTTTTATGCGTGATGATTTGGCGTAACCATCACCAGTGACCTTAAATTCTTTATAGATCGTGCCTCCGTTACATGTAAGTCACACACAGCAGATATTTTGTTAAGTGATTTAACGCTACTGTAGGAAGATTTCTTGTTTAAGCACCATCAAACATGTTATTTCAGTTTTAGAATGTTTTTTTATGTCTGGAATCCACACCTAAAAAATACATTACAAAGCTAGAAAACTTGCGAAGAAAATGTACAAAGTGTTTATTTAACAGGCTGTATTGGTCATTTTGTCATCAACATTTCGGTAAGCTCAGCCTTGAGTCCCTCGATATTTGTAGGCAAATCATTGATTTGTGTACCCCGTGTTAGTCGATTCACACCAAAATTTGCATGGCGAAGTACCGCCATCCCTTTAATCTCACGCTGGTTAAACCCTAGAGCTTTTGTGACGAGTTGGCTGGAAAAGTGCCACATATAGTAGCAGTAATTAATACATTACATTATGCTTGTGGCGTGCATGAAATACTTTGCCTCAGGAGGTGGGGACCTCTTCATGCGATGAATCGTATAAAAGGACACTCAAATTACATCTAAGTGGTATGACGTTTTACTTTACATGACTCGAGTATTGCTACTCACGAATGGTCTGTCCTTTGTCGTTTATTTGGCTGTACATCTAAGCGATATCAATGGCTATCCTGTGCAATTTCCTTTCCTCGTTTTGAAAATAAAACTTCTGCTATTGATAATATCCATATCCAGGGCCTAAACTCATTGTCAGTTAATATAATCTTGGAAAACTTCGCGTTAGGATTGGTTGCCATTCGCATTACACATCTCTATGGTAGTCATATTAAATAAGCAATCTTCCGAAAGAAAATATTGTTTTTTTTTTAATATTTTGTAGTTTGTGTATCAAAAGTACAAACGTATACACAGTTTATAAACACTATAGCGAATAACTACAGCAGCCATTAACACAGTGCTTTATTTCGACAACTGTTATTGAAAATAATTCAAATACCATAGAAAAATCAATAATTTATTCCTAAAGTAACATATGTTGAGTAGCAAAACTTTTAATGTTTTAAGTTGTCTAAGCCACCTTGTTCTATGGTTTATAAGTTTCCGTGAATATTCTTAATTATAAGTTAATTTAGGAGTGATTATTTGAAATATTCTGCAATGATATTTTGTGTGTGTAAGCTTAAATAAAACTGCCATGTCACTCATTGTCGCATTCAGTTATTTATTTATTGTATTCAATTTTATCTTCGCTGGTATTCTGCTAACACAAGACAGTTAGTTTAACTCAAACTAATTTCTCAGTCATTTCCGAAGTTACTTTCGCTAAACAACATCAGGAGCTTATAAATCGTGCACGTCGGTTGGAGGTGGGAGCATACATGTTTCATCTTCAACATTTGCACAAGGCCGTCTGGGAAAAAAAACGCCGGGTTTAACTTCCCAAAAACGTTAATAGGCGCTCATTTTCTGGCCGTTGCAGAAATGGTGTGGCGCCGGTAGGCAAAACCCGAGATTTCCATCCCAATCGGCCTTGGCTTGAAGAAACTATCTCCTCCTCCCTTTTACGTCATTTCAACACTGTTGCATACAGAATTGCGACCAGTCATTCTCCTATTACGCAATGGGTTCGCAACCCAGAAAGGTACACAGGGTAGAATTATCATGGCCACACCTTCGTCAATCCCTAGGAAACTTTTTTTATGCAACTCATGACAATAGTTACCATAAGCCAGTGTGTATTACTTCAATACTTCTTCCTTATTGGCAAAATAGACGATAAAATCATTTAGACCAACATAATACACGACATAAATATTAAATAGGAAAGGTATTTAAAGCCAGTTTACGACTAGGACCGGAAACCATTACATGTTGACAACAGGAGCGGAGCGTGAGGTAATTCTGGGTCAGCTTCCCCGTGGTGGACAGCAGTTCCACCTACAGTGTTGATCCTTCTTAATCTCCCTCTCTCCCCTCCACCACCCCGTCCCTCCCTTAATTTTTTTCATTCCCTCCCTTCCACCTTCCTCTCCCTTCTACAATTTTTTAAAACTAAGAAAAGGTTTTTATTTGATTAGTAATGCAGTTGCGTGTTTTTCGTGAACCTGAATTGTTGATTCACATAACTGTTGCATTCCTTGTTTGTACGATTAGTCAATGTGAAATCCACGTTATCACAATTAATATGCCCCCAAAATCGGTTTCGACCCAGTTTCCATTTGTTTTTCCTTAATTTCCAGCCCGAAATATACCAGATTTTCGATCCGTAAAATAAAAGCCAATCTCCAAGTTTTACTTGGTCAGCATACATAATTTCATCAAATTCGGTTCAGTTTGTTTGGGGTGGTGCTTGAACAAAAAAAAAAAACAAAAAAACAATGAGACACTGATAAGAAGCTACCCTCCAACAACAGCATCAGTTCCTAAATCGTAATTAGGGAAGGAGGAAATAAAAACGGTACCCTCTGACGAGATCACGTATCAAAACACACACCCAAGAATTATGTAAACAGTATGGGACAAAAAATTGTAATAAGAGTTTTAGGCTTTATGTTTTGTACAAGCTGGCATCATAACACTCAATCCCACGGATTAAAACATACAGCCAAAAGTTATGTAAACATGATGGTCCAAAAATTTTTTTTATTAAGAGTTATAAGGCTTTAAGTTTTGTACAAGGCTTGTAGACAATTTCCTCGAATTCTTATAGGATATTTAAATTAATTTTGGAAAAAAGTTTTGACGACAAAATGGTTACAGACACTTATATTATGAAGCAGAACTTATTTTTCACGATGTTTTTCGAAAGATAAGTTCATAAACAATTTCACCCATTAATTAGTTATTTGCAATCGTCCCCCAAGTCCCAAATATTCTTCTTGGATAGTTTCAATCTGAATGATTTTCACCACGCATTTCTTCGTCACTTTCGATTTTCTCCAGAAGTTTATTTCGGGGTTGAAGATGAAGAAGTTTCCTTCTTTGTCCAGGGCCCAAAATTCCTCATTGATTAAAATCATCTTAAGAATGTCTTTTGGGGGATTTCCTGCCGTTCGCATTATGCACATCTCGTTGGTGCTGACTTGAAATACACAAACTTCGGTTGGTCGATAAGAACGAAATGCATATACTTGTTTATCCTGGTAGATGGCACGAATTCCTAAAGTTCTGCAAATACAAAGTAGAACTTGTCCTCAAAACCGTTTTAACGCATAGTGCAAATTCATGGCTTGTAAATAAGTATATAAGACTAAGTTTGTGCTCCGTGTTATATGTTGCAGTGGACCAAGCAACGTGAGTTTATCCTTATCAACTGAATCCTCAAGAGAAGTTTGGGAGAACAGCTTGAAATAGTAGAGCGTTTTGCAGTGTACCCGTTCTCCTCAACTTCTCTTGTTAATTTATCCTTATCAACTGAATCTTCAAGATACGTTTGGGAAAACCGCTTGGAGTAGTAGATTGTTTTGTAGTCTAGTTTACCTTTCTTTTTCTTGGTAATCTTTCCTCAAAATATATTTACGGTTTCTTCGTGCAGACCCAATGCAAAAACTTCTTGCCATCCTACGCAAGTTGGTAAGGGCTGGAGATGGTTGTGTCAGAGGTAAGAGAAAGAGATATAAGCTTCCAGTGGGAACAGCAGAGGCATAACACTTAGTACGGGTTCAGTGTAAAGCTGCATAGCTTTGAAATTTGTCAGTTCAAACCAAAAAAAAGAGCCATAGGGCCTAGCTTAGCTTTTTGACGCGCTCCCAGCCATACATAGCCATGGCACCAGAAGGAGAGGGGGACAATTTTGCTAGGCAAATCCCTTCATAAATTCCTAGGTTCTTTTACATGCCACAATCGACATGAGCACAAGACATCACAGGGCCCTTCTCTACTTGAAAATGCCAGGGGTGGCTGAGGCCAGACTCGAACCCGGAACCTCTGGCACAAGGGACGGTCATGCTAACCATCAGGCCACCTTGCCCCATAGGACCTAGCAGTATGCTTACTTGTTACAGTATCTCCATCCTTCTTTTAAGCTCTCCTTGTGCCATAAACACGTTACCTAGTTACCAAACTTGTGGTGATTGTTTACAAACATCTGTAGCTATTGTTAACTTTAGGCTTTATGAGCTTTAGGCATTAGGCTTGGGCTTAGGCTTAGGCTTCAGCTTTAGGCTTCATTCCAAGATGTAAGGATTTACAACCTAATAATTTACTTCGCATGTAAAACCAGCAATGTAAATGAATAAGATGATTGTTTCCACAACTGGCATGTACGAGAAAAGAAACTATACATTCCTAACTTACCCAAACGGCTCTGGCAATGACACCATATCCATCCAAACATCATTTGCGATGTCGTAGCTCTCACAGTTGCACGTGTGACCTCCAATTACGAATATGATACCGTCTGGATCGACAACAACGCCGGGTGAGGCACACTTGCAGCGAAGAGGTTTCAGGTGGCGCCAAATCTGAAAACGGCTATCGAGTGACATCTTTAGAGTAGCAGATAACTCTTGCTTCATCCAATTTATTCCACCAATTAAATACATATCTTGCCCAAAAACGGCCAGTCCGTGGTCGGCACGAGGATGACGTAGATCTAGGAATCGAGTTAACTGCATCCGGCTAACGTCAAATATATAACACTGATCCATGATTGAGCCATTCGAATATTTCCCACCTATGAAGTATACAAGTCCTTTACGTGAAAAACTTTCTGTCTCTCCGTGATACACCATCTGAGTCTGAAAGCGAAGCAACCAATTATTATTTCGCTGTTGAAAGAGTGAGGGGTTACAACAATAAAAAGAAACTAAAACACTTGACAGGCTAAAAGTCTCTTCTCGCTAAACCGAGTCACACCTGTTCGAGATGTCTCCTACCAAGGTGTTGATATAATCCCAGCACAGTTGCACTGCAGAATAATATTGCATTACTATGAAATTCGTCACGGCAGTTGTACTATCAAACAGATCCTTCTTGGAAGGAAGGATATGAAGAGAAGAGAATGACAATGCTTTGGTTACTTGTGCCCATTATTTTCACAAATCTGGCAAACAATATGTACACAGGTGAAGAGAGAACAAATGTTTGAACCCAATCTTGCAACGTGAAGTGGGTGACTGACTGCTGATTGAACAACTTTAAACTAACAGCCAGTAGCTAGCGCAATTTGATTTGTTTGTATCTAATATTTTCGTTTAATGTAACAGACTAACTTATACGTAGATTGACCGTATATGAAACAGTTTTTAGGCACCATATCTTAAATAAATTTTTACAGTTACCTGTTTCTCTGTGTGCCTGTTATAAATTCATCACAGTTTCAAATTACAAATATAATTATTGAACTCCTTTATCGCAGCAAGTGGACCCAAAATACTATCCCTCTAACAGTAAACATTTGTAAATGGCTGCCACTGGACATTAATAAATTATTACTATATCTCGCGATGACCACACCATACCGCTTCTTCTGCCCCTAGGGTTCTCATCGTGGCGTTGAGAAGTGGTTAATGATGGCGAACAATCATTTTCTTCACCCAAAATGGAAAGTTCGCACCAGCATCAAATACGTGTTAACCATTTAAATGGAAAATAGTTCCCACAAATTTTCCACAGCAGTAGTCAAGAAGACTTCTGTATGCCAGCAAACGGAGACTGATGACACTCCTGGTGCACAAGGTTCCCATTCGCTAGCGTACAGGACTCGTGTTTACTACTCCGATAGGAGCATTTTGTGGGATGAGTGTTACCACAGGAGTATCGCAGGGGAGACTACACGACTGCATTAGTACTGATTGGAAGGCGTAGAATATTTCTGCTCTCTAAGTGCATGGGAACTCCCTCTTTAATGTTAGCTGATGGGGCAGAGCATGTTGTTATGATCCTACGGGCATAGAGTATAGACCTGTACCACTGACGGATACCGTTCAAGAAGCTGATCCCATGTAGAGCCGTTCATGTCGAAAGAAGTTGTGAGATACGGAGGTCTCAACAACTGAAAAGCACAAACAGGCAATATGCTCCAAAGTGGAACTACTTTTATTCCAAAGGAGTGGCACATTCATGGAGGGGAACAGATGATGTTGCCTCTTGCAGTTCGCTCCTCCTTTCCTTTTCTCTCGTCTTGGTAGGTTCAAGGTGGAATATGCATTGACGTCAAGCACGGTTGTGCATCATTTAGGTTCATACCTGGAGGTGACTGACCAGTCCATCATTCTGGTCAAGAAGTCACTTTAGTTGTACACTGGTGTAACATCTACTCAATGCCACATGAGTAGGGAATAAACTCTTTGTCCCTGAAGGTGTTAGGGTTAACTTGCCAAACAAAATGGCGTCTGCATGTTTGATTGTAACACTGAACACACGACCTGTTACGCACAGGAGTGGAGGTGATAGGAGAGAGTCGAATTATTAAATACGAAGGTCGAGAGCGACAAAGGGCCAGGAGGGATACAATGAAGTTTAATAATGAAGTTTAACGATGATGTTTAACAATGAAGTTTAGCGATTCTTCGTTTTAAATGTGGTGGACGAAGAAAGGTTACAAAGCAATGAAAGCAGCAAGTTAAAACAAGTACAGAAGTGCTTCGGCCGACGATTAAAAAGCATTTTTAGATTAAATCACTGTTGTGAGCTTTGGATATCTAAAAAAACACACTAGTGTGCATCCCGCAAGTCGGGAGATAAAAATAGCCTGAACTACTGGTCTTACAAGCCAGTGTTGTAGGGGTAAAGGAGCAAAGAGAGGCAACGGTGCAGGGGTTTAAAGGAACTTCTCCTCATTTTCCTTATACATGATTAACAGGTATTTGGTGCCCCACGTTGCGAAATTTCAACTTTGGGTGAAGAAATTGTGCGTTTGCTCTAATCAGCTGTGTATTGAGGCCACGCTGATAATACTGAGGCAAAAGATGCGGTATGGTGCGACCGTTCGCGTGGTTCAGTAACAATTTATTATGTATATAGTATCATTTCACCCATTTTCAAATGCCTAATTTCAGAGGGATTGTAGACGCATTTATGCAATTTAACCTTTTTCAAGCCCATTTGGCTTTCCATCCTGTTTAATACAGAAACATTAACAAGGAAGCTACTTATAACTACTAAGTAGTACAATTTGTATCTCATTACTAACCTCATAGGGCACCGACCAGTCGCATCGAACAGGATTGAAAAACTGAATAGCCATACAATTGCTTCGAGTTATTCCCAATGCAACGACAATAGGATTGCCGCAGTTTAATAGACGCAAGGGCGTTGACAATAACGACACAGGAATATTTCTTCGCCAAGCCATCAAATAATTGGACATGATTTCTTCCTCGCTAGATTTATGAGAAGTTAACTTCCGTAGTTGAGGATCACACTGCAATCCAGTGCCAGTACGGTCACTTAGTAGCAGCTGAAATGAAGATAAAAGGATATAAAGCTTTGTACGCAGCCCATTTAACATCTTCGAACTACTTCAATTAAATGATAATTTTCCATCAGCGTTTTGGTTAAATGAACAAAGCGAAAGAGGCCCCGTCATATGTCGACATTTGGGCATTTTGCAGTGTCTCTCGTGTCATTCTGATGTGTGTTATTTCGCACTCATGGTCAAACGTAGTTAACAATTCAAATGAAATTTGGTAAGAATATTCTTTAAAACATGGCTAAATGAAGTTTAAACCTGGTCTTTTACCAGTAGATAAAAATAAAAAATGCCGCTCCAAAATGACATCCAAAACACGGATACATCGGGTTTAACACAAACTGGCTACTAATATACAGAATAAAATCTTTTTTAAGAAAGGTACTACCCATCGTTTTATGAAATCCAAGATTGAAACCCTAAATGACATCCAAAAAGCACATTACGGCAGTTACGGCGAAATACATGAACCAAATCGAATGAAATTTGGTAGGAAACTAGGAATATTCTTTGCAATACTAAATGCTTGATTTTACACCAGATGAAATAAACTTAAGATGGTAGACCAAAATTGGACCAGAAACAGTTTCTGTCTTATAGCTTCTAAAACGTTCATCAGATTGAACAAAAAATTGTAACGAATAATGTGTTTTAACATGTTCATAAAATGGTCCTATTGTAGTTTTTGTAAAACTCTAAAAGTTGCAGGCTGAAAACCTTGCCTAAATACGGACTTGAACTTGCAACTCAAACTCACCAGACTAAACAGAATATTGTTACGAACAATAAGCCAAATTGCACGTTTTTGAATAAAGACCCTAATTAGGTTCATGTTTTGGAAATAAAACTTGGCGTCATAATTTTACAATCAATTAAACTGAAATTTGGTAGTGATATTCGCTAGAAATAGGGTTGTATGACAATCTTAAGATATTTGGGTAGAGAGGGGAAGAGTGGTGAGCGAGACCGTTTACAGAACTTTACAGTTTTTTTTTATTGGACATTGCCCTTTTTGATATTATATTTGGTTGATTTGTTTTGATTTATAATTTTACCTTTATGATCCTTTCATGAGATTATACTTGCACGTATTTTATTATTTTTTCTTGCAATATTTAGCTTTATACCTGAACCAATGTTAGTGGCATTAAACTTCTGCCTTTTTGCTTCCCTTTCTCCTTCAGAAAATAAATACATCTTATCTACTAATTATCTTGTCTGTTTAAGGGCAGTTTCGCCAATTTTAGTTGTGTACTCAATTTTTAGTTTCATTTGAAGGTAGTGCAGAGGCTGAGCAGTGGTGGTGCTTATAGTCTTGATGCCTGATGCCGCTGAATGGCCAGTGGTTAGAAATTGACCACTCGATTATTCTTTGGGGGTAGGGGAGGAGAGCGAGACCATTTACAGAACTGCATGCTAATTATCTTATCTGTTTAAGAGCACTTTCGTCGATTTACGTTGTGTATCCCAATTATTAGCTCCATTTCAAGGTAGCACAGGGACTGAGCAGTGGTGGTGCTTAGTCTGGGTGCCTGGAGGCAGCAGATCTGGCCAGTGGACAGAAAATGATCGCTGGATTATTCCCTTCTAGTTTGTTAAAACACTTCTTTGACAGCTATGTCTTCTATTGTGCCTTAATCTAATCCCCCAACATTTATTAGCGGCTTCTGCTTCAAAAAAGTGTAGTAATTTTCAAAACTGAGCCGGAGTTCTTCACGTCAAAACGAAAGAAAAAGAACGGCGGGCGAGGGAGTGCCGGCCGTTGGGAATAACTAGTACAAGATTTTAAGTATGTGAAAAGTTTACTTTAAATAGCGGAACGCCATCTATGTTATGAAATAAGTCGCACTTTGCGTTGTTTAGGATTGCACCTCAATCAACAATTGTCAGTGGTATACTAGCTCGTGTGGATTTATGAATTAAGCCCTAGACTTATGGCTACTTCAGCGTGCTCCATACTTTTGGCCACAGCCAATCAATAGCCACAACGTGAAAAGTGAATTACTAAGGAATTATTCATAAGCTCATGTCGACGAATAAGGAGTTGTGGCTACTTCAGGCGTTCTTCAATACTTTATGAAAAGTGGACAAATGTTGTGTTTATGCAACTACCTCGCTTTGTTTTAGCAACTAGAAACTGTCAAAAATTCCAAAACGGCGGCAAATATTGGCTCCGCCAGTTCGCAGCGAAACAGTAAATAATGCAAGTTCAGAAGCGACTGGGAATTCATTCTTCAGAAGAAATCCTTGTCACGAATTATACGACCGCAAGCATTGACCTAAACGATATCAAAGAGC
Source organism: Lithobius niger (assembly GCA_023313725.1). Lineage (NCBI taxonomy): Eukaryota > Metazoa > Arthropoda > Chilopoda > Lithobiomorpha > Lithobiidae > Lithobius > Lithobius niger. The sequence continues at coordinate 10,710 of JAHWFP010066792.1, forward strand.
GCCTATTCAGGTAGCGTTGTTAAATAAATAGTTTGTTACAAAATGTGCAACAGGACTGGAAAGGGCACAGATGCCACCAACAACCAGCCTAAATTAAAAAGAAAAAAACAATAATTTAAATAAACAGTACCGGGAATGGAAGGAAGGAAAGGGGCATGACTGCCTTACCACAGCAACGACTGTTACTGTTACCATAGCAACTGACTGCTGACTGTTACCATAGCATCGATACTTTTGCCATTGTGACTAAATACTAACCGGACAATGCAAAGCTATCAAGTTGCTTAAATAGGTCCTAATGCTAGTTAACACAGCAACTAAAACATACTTACGGTCTGTCTGACATAAGGCGGTGGAAACCAATTCCCGTTTTTAATAGCTTTCTTGAGTATTCGACAAAATATTGGCTCCTTCGACATAAGCATCGCAATCTCGTTCATCGATAGTTGCTTCCATTTCAAACAACGAGCAATCGACTGGGTGTATGAATCTCGATGTTCTGGGTCAACGTTCAACCACTGAACAATAGCCGTACACAAGTTACCGACAGGATGGCTTCCGGTGCAGAAACAGTGGCCCATGAGAAGATGAAGTTGGTCCCAACGAATGGCTCGAAAGAAACCCTTGTCCACCATTTTTTCAATGTTGTCGTGAATGAAGTGAACAATTTGCGTCAATGCATGGTAGTTGTTGTAGTCGCAAGCTAAATCCCAGAGGTATGCCGTGATGCTACAAGACATACTTCTCTGGAGAATATCACCAAATATGGCCGTTTCCGCCTGATCCATCTGAAATACAAAGCGTATTCTTGCTGTCATTAATAAACGAAATATTACAAGGCAAAAGATTTATTGCATCAGATCAAATTTGTATACCTTTTTTTGCGTAAAGTTGGAGACAGGTGATTAGTTGTTTTTAATGATGCTTAGTGATTTTTTACGATAAAATTCGACTGAAACTTCTTTTCTGTGATGCTTGTAACTTTGTAAGCATGC
>JAHWFP010066794.1:0-10363 GCA_023313725.1 Lithobius niger
CTTTGACTACGCTAGCTCTTTACCTTGGCCTATCCAGCACGATTTCCCAACTAAATAAATTTATGTCCACCTAAATCACGTTAAGTAGAACCCACTCTTACATTAAGGACCCACATTCAATTTGTTGATGCCTAATTTCGCCAGGTTCTGTTTTGATGGTGTCAAATCGATGCTTTGGAGGTTTGATGCGCTCCCTGCCGAAGCCATGGATACGGAATGGGAGAGGGAGACTGCTGATAGGTTCTGGTTAAAGATCGGAAATACATAGAATCTTTTTCCACATGATACAATCGACATGAGCACATGCATCACCATTAACATAGAATCTTGTTTCACATGCTACAATCGACATGAGGACGAAGCATCACCCTTCACTCCCCGAAAATGCTTGGGGGAGGAGGGGGGTGAGAGGCCTAGTGGTTAGAGATGGTCGTGCAAACCATCAAGCCACCTTGCCCCCATTCACAATCGGTGCAACGATGCTGGTAGCATGATTTACCTGTATGCTAAATACTAGCAGTCGTATCCGGCTTCGCCCAGGGTTTTGTTTCACCCGTGGTTGTTTCCCAGTTTTCGCTCGGTGCTGCCTGAATGTTGACTGCAACAAGAAATCTTGTGCGTAGGACGTTGTTTTAATCTTCTATACAGCGAAGACTTTTTTCGTCCGTCGCCTTTTTCAACAGTAGTCAAGCGAACTTTAAGAAACAAGTCCAATTAAAACATCACTGAAACGACCACAGTTGCTTTAGCAAACGCGATTTATTTCCCTAAGGTGACCAAACACCGGGAGAGGCCAACACTGGGAAATTCGATCCACCGTACAGCATGCACGGGTCCAGCTAGTATAAATATGGAATTCTTTCAGCTGGCCTCTGAACCGGCCACTGCAATCAAACAATTCTGGTGCACGAGACTAAGAGAACGTGCAACCGCATTACCAGCAGACGAAAACTTGTAAAACAGTTAGGGGATCAACAGTTTAGATTCACGAGGAACATGTAACCGCATTATAACCCAATAAAAAATTGTTTGATAGTTCAGAACAAAAATGAAATATATCTTGGAGCGAAACAGTCAGTACCAAACGACAACAAACAGGAATAAAAACAAAACAGTTGTCCAGTGACTGGCTTGCACAATACACTTTAAGAAATTACACTCTCATAAGGAAATCATCATCATTTGTTAATTTTTAAAAGATTGCGATCAACGCGCATATTTACTTTCACCTCAAGAAGAGCGTCCGAAAAGGGGATGCACTGATTGAGTGAGCGAAGCGAACGAAAATCAGTGTTTGTTGCCAGTGTGCGCAAAATGTGATTGAAGAAACTTATTTGGGTGAAGCATGGACATAAGCATGATCGACAAAACCGTAAAATATTGCAAACGGTGCATCCAATACGATAGTGCGTTTGAAGATTTCGTCTTTAGAGATTCAGCCGTTATAGAAAATCCTTATGATGGAAATTTAATTTTTCCACTCAGTGATGACTTAAACTGTTTAAATTTTATTCATATGAACATCCGCAGCCTTAGAGCTAACTTTGATCAGTTATTAGTGTTTTTGTCAACCACAAAATGTAAGTTTTTTGGAATTGTTTTAACTGAAATTTGGGTAAACAATGATGAAAGTAGCCTATTTCAAATTAATGGCTACAATGCTTATTTTTATTGTCGCCCTGACAAAAGGGCTGGTGGTCTGGCAGTTTACCTACCTGAAGGAATTAATGCAAAATTCTCACACATTTACTCTGACAATGCTGATTTTTTAAAATATAGATGTAAGACTGAACATTTCAACTACGAAATGTTGTCAGTGTATCGTTATCACGATGGAAGTCTATGCAATTTCATAGCTGAGCTATCCGACATTGTTGAATCCATGACTTGTCGCGATGTCATTGTTATTGGCGATTTTAACATAAACTTGAAAGAAATGAATGCAGTCGAAAATATTTACCTCGACAATTTTTTAGCGAACGGTTTTGTTTCTTTTATGAACCAGTATACTAGGGTTACTACTTTCAGTAAATCGTGTATTGACCACATTTTTGTTAAGAGCAATGATTTTGAGAAATACAAATCGGCTTTAATTAAGTTGCACATCACTGATCACTATGCATTGGCCCTCAACATTAAAACTGCTAATATTACTACAGATAAAGGAGCTTCACGTGCGCAGCACAGCGTTTCAAAAATTAATTTTGCTAAATTAAATGAACACCTCGAAAATGAAAACTGGTCTGGTATCTTACAAAATACCAATGCAAATGCAGCAATGACATCTTTTGTTGAAACCTTTCAGCAGAATATTACGAGGGCTACTTTTAATGTTACTGTTTCTGCTAAAAATAGAAAAATTAATCCCTGGATGACGACTGCTATTTTAAACTCTATCAGATCCAAAGACAAACTCTACAAACGTATGAAAAAATATCCCCTTTGTCAAGCTTACCGTGATGAGTTTGTAAAATACAGAAAAATTCTAAAAAAAGCAATTAGAGAAGCAAAGGATGGCCATTACCAGGAAAAAATGCGCAAAGCAAATGGTGACTGTCGTAAACAATGGAATATTTTGAATGAAATTACTGGGTCCAAAAAAAATGTAGCACATACCCCGACGAAATTATTGTTAATGGAACTTCAATTCGTCTTGATAATGACGCAAAGACTTATACAAACGAATTTAATAACTTTTTTTCGAATATTGGTAAAAATTTGGCCAACAAGATTGATCAAAAATCGACTAAGAGTAAATATCTACCACCATCGACTAACCATTCTTTTTTCATTACTCCTGTTACTGAGCTGGAAATAAATAATCTTATCAACTCCCTCGATCTTGGCAAAAGTTCTGGTTTAGATGGCATCACTGCAGAGTGTATTAAGTCGACGAAGCGCATTATTACCCCTATTCTTGTTCATCTTTTCAACCTTTCTTTCACTGCAGGAATTTTCCCCCAAATTTTAAAACACACTGTTGTGATCCCTATTTTCAAGAAGGGCAATCCCAGCGATCCGAATAATTATAGACCCATTGCTTTACTTTCTGTTCTTTCCAAGCTACTTGAAAAGGCGATGAAAAACAGGTTTACTGCTTTTTTTGAAAAAAACAATATGCTGCACACCAATCAGTATGGATTTCGAAAGAACTGCAGCACTGAAGATGCTATTCAGGATTTTCTTTCACGAACTTACATGGCGCTGGACTCGGGCAGCATTGTTGTAGGTATTTTCCTTGACCTGATGAAAGCATTTGACACCGTAAACCACGAAAGACTTTTACAGAAATTATATCTTTATGGAGTCAGAGGGTTGGCACATAACTGGTTCACGGACTATTTATCAAATAGGTCGCAATGTACAAAAGTCGGGAGTCATTACAGCGACAGTATTTTAGTGACTACAGGAGTGCCTCAAGGGTCAGTTTTAGGACCACTCCTGTTTCTTGTTTATATTAACGATATATACAACTTAAACACTAATTCTAGTATTGTGTCTTTCGCTGATGATACTGCACTTCTTGCTGCTGACAAAAATAGAGAGCTGGCCTCCGTTAGTATTGAACGTGATCTTGTACTTATTGGAGACTGGTTTATTGAAAACCTCCTTACCCTTAACGTAACGAAAAGCAATTATGTGAGTTTTGCTCTCAAGGAGAGGAGCGAAACAGTTGTAGATTTTCTTAAAATGCACAAGTGTTCAATGCAGATAACTTCACCATGTGATTGTCCATCAATCCAAAAAGTTAACGAAGTTCGATATCTTGGAGTCACCTTAGATAGAATGCTAAATTGGAGGAGTCAAATTGCAGCAGTTCTTAATAGACTGCGTGCTCTACTGTGCAAAATGTATTATCTTAGAAAGCATGTTTCCTTAAAGATGCTTAAATTATTTTATTTTGCCATGGGACGAGTCATACCTTCAGTACTCGATTACATGCTGGGGTGGAACTTACATGAATGCTATTGATCCGGTTATCAAGCTACAAAAGAAAATTATTAGAGTGATGACTTTCAAAAAACAGCGTGATCATTCTTTCCAACTCTTTCAACAGCTAGGTATCCTGCCAGTCCGCCATCTGTATGTTTACAGAGTCTTAATTAACTTCCGCAGAATTAATAAACATGCTACAACTCGTTTTGTAACCAATTACCACACGAGGAGTGAATCTAATAATTTTGTCATTCAGCCTAAAGTTACAAAAGAAAAACTGCATAAATGCAGCTACTACCTTGGAAGCAAATTTTACAATAACATACCCAACTACATAAAAGATATTACTGAAATTCATCGTTTCCAGAAATACCTGTTTCGGTGGCTACTGGGTGTCAGTACTGTGGCCCTTGAAAATTTATTTAAAGTTATAAGTTGAAAAATACTTTCAGCACTTTTTGTTATCTTGATTTTCTTTGATTATTTGTAGCGTGTTTATTTATTTTTACTGTTGTGGTTATTTTTTCTACGATGCACCTTAACTTTGCATGTATTAACAATGATTGTAATTTGCTAATAATAGTAACTTTGCAGTCGCTTTTATTAAAAATAGTTATTTAAAATAGTATTAAAATAGTAATACAAATAGCAATAAAAATGGTAGTAAAAATACCTAATAAAAATTTTAACAATTGCTTATAACAGTGGTAATAATTTTATACTGCTAGTATTGTAATTTTTTTTTGTCTACGATGCACCCAAACTTTGCAATTGTTTCATATGTTGACATTTGTAATTCTTGTATTTTCAAGTTATTTTTATTATGGTAGCCAACACGCCACACGCGAGCACTAGCTCTTGTGGGGTGAGGGCACATACGGAGTTTTGTACCGATTTGCCCGATTCAATAAACCAATATTCTTCTTCTTCTTCTTCTTCTTCTTACCAGCAGCGTTGGTTCTGGCTAGAAATAATATATGAAGACACAATCCAAAATAAACACTGGAATTTCAGCAACTCTCCATTCATGGTTTAGATTACTTACTTCCCAAATACCCAAATCGAGCAGCTTATAGAGAGAACACTAAAGTATCCCATACCTTTTGTCAACAAGGATGGGCATACAGGCATGCATTTATTGTTGCGACAAGCCCTTCATCCTTCCCTCCCTACCACGCAATCTCCCCTATCTAATTCCCATCCTTCTAAAGGTTGGGAGTGGAAATTAAGTTTGGTACAATAACCGGATTTGCTTTGATACATGCAAATTAGATTAAGACAGTGCCTGAAGCATCTTTAGACGCACGTTCCCTCGCGCCATTTGCATACACATCCCTAATCTGGAGCGCATGCGCGCTACGAGGGCGAAGCGCCTCATTAGTTCTTGGAGGCGCCAATTTGCGCGCGCTGACCTGCGTCGAGGCACGGATGTACGGGAGACGCAGTGGGGCCCGAAGCGCCGTGTCTCCCTCTAATGGCAGCCGTGCACTCGGGGTCAGTATAGGAGCGGCCAATGGATGACCAAAGCCAGCTTTACAACCCGAGGCGCCCAAGCAAGCGTTCAACACTCAAAAGCCTCTCGCTTTCACATTAACGACATTTAGGTTGTCTTCCTTCTTTCTTGTTGTCGCCTTTCCACGTAGCAGAAAGCGCCGTCTACGCACCCAAGACGAATCAACAACAATAGCTCGTAACCAACTACCTGAACGTCCAACAGACACTACGATTGCAATGGTAGAAAAGAAGTTAAGTCAGAGCAAATTCCCGGAACTAAGTTTGTTTGATATAAGCACGTTGTTATGCATAATCCGTCATATCGAATAATTAAGAATTGTGCAGTGCACAGAGGGGAGGAAAAAGTTTGGTATGCTAACAACGATCAACTACAACAATTGACAATTATGGTATTGTTACGTTCTATTCAATGCAATGGAATGTAACAATACTGCAAATCTTAATTGTTGTATTTGATCATTGTTAGCAAACCAAACTTTTTGCTCCCTTCTGTACGTGTAGCTATGCTAGGACACTCGCTGTGTTTGGTTAAGTAATGACCATCAGTGACCTTTAGTAAGGTGGTGTTGCGTTGCTACTGGTGTTCTGTCTTATAATGTTCGAGGCCCCCCCTCTTCCTACGTCACTTCCGTCTTATGTAATTGGAGTGAAGCGAGCGATAGCTCCACATGCAGTGACTCACTGGGATTGTTTGTAATAACATCACGCCAAAACTACTGAATCCAATTTGATGCAATTTTGTATGCTGACCACGTACAACTCGGAGAGTATCTTTTTGGAAAATCGAAAATCGGGTTGGGGTGGAAATTAAGGAAAATCGATCGGAATTTGTTAGAAACCAATTGTTACGAGTTTTTGGTGTGCGTTAATAATTAGTTGATTCCAGCATGTGTGAGCAAAATACTTTACTGGGAAGCATGAAATAAAAACAAGACGACGTACCCTCCCCTCTTCGAGCCCCTATTACCCCCTCTCCCTCACATTCTCCATTGTGGTCACATACCCACCAGCAGGACCACACTCCCCCCACGTATTCTCCCATTGTATGGTTTGAAACCTTCCCCCACCCCTGCTCCCCCTCCCTTGGAATCCCTGGCGTTTTGTCTTCTTACGGAAGTAAATAACTTTTTCAGTGGAGGGCAACCCAGTGTGGCTGAATTTCCTGTTTCTCTGTTTTGATACCAAGCGCGAAAAGCCAACCGTAACGATCGTTTATGGAGTGATTGTTACTTAACCAACTTTGAAACTTTTTAACTCGGCTCTAAAATAGTCAGCATTATTGAAGCAATGCTTTTAATTGTGTTTTTAATTGTTAGAGTGCATATCGTTCTCATTGTCGGCCGCTCGCCCTCTTTCTTTGCTACCGTGCCAAGAATGAACCTGCTCCCCTCTTGGTGATTGGTCCATGGTACAGCTGATTAGCCAGCATTATTGAAGCTTTGTGTTTAATCATGATCCCTCACAAAGTCTGCTCATAAGCAAAATATACATATAGATACTTAGATAGTGTGGATTTTACATTGAATGCATTGTACAAACATTGTACATTGTACCCTTAATGGTCATAAACAACCTTTAGAAGTTGAGTGAGGATGTGATTCTACATTTTTTGTATTGGTTGGTATAAGTCTTACTTTTCAAACTCAAAGTTAACTCCCAGACATTGCACTTAAGGCTAACTCGATATGACGTCACGCCACAGAATAGTCACGCGCTCCTTACAGAAACGCAAACAGTTCTTTAAATAGAAACTGTTATTATGAAAAAATGTCTGCTCTCCATAATGTAGCTTACCGTTGCATTAAGGCACATGATGATTTTCTAAGACTCTGAACGTAATAGCGAACAAAGTTCAACATAAATCATACAGTTGAAATTAATCCGAATGATACTATCTGTTGCAAATCTTGCTGGTTTACCAATATTTGCTGGGGCCTATGGCCAATCTTTTGAATCTGTTTGATTTTCCATAGGTTGGCGTATCTAGGCCTTGTCACATCATTTCGGGTTCCTGCTTCTCGAACTTTCTGGAACGTTCCATTACCCATAATACTTTTGTCATTTTACGGTCGTCAGGGGTAACCAAATCGTATAAAAGAAACGTGCACGCAATGCAAAATCAGTTAGCCTCTGAGCCAGCCCTTCGGATGGTCGTCTCCCCTGTAGGGTCTTCACGTGAGGGTCTCCCTTTGGTTACGCCATTAGTAGGCCTCGTTTTCTTCACCCACTTTCAGTTGGAACTTCAGTTTTTATCAGACTTACACCTAATTTAAGCCCTAGTTGCCCAACTTAATATGAACCCGTATTTTGGCTACCCTAACTGTAGCTTTTTCGACGCCATCAACGTGGATAGCCTAGGCCAGAGACAGAAGATACAACAGAATTTGTCTTTAGAGACACGCTATGATGTAGAATTCACCTGTAGAATACGACGCATCATTAACATCGACTTTATTACTGAATTATCGTTTTCAACGTCCAACTTTACAATCTAAGACGGTCAACAGTCTCCATTGTACAGCCACAATTGGTAAAAGGCCCACCAGCCTTGGTATTAACGAGCAGTTTCGCCGCCTTCGCTTTCATGTTGTCGCCCCGGTGCACGTGAGCGCGCCACCGAGGGGCCAGCGGCGAATCAAAACGACAATGGGCCGCAATCACCTGCACGTGCGGGCGAATGAATACTAGCTGACCACCAACTTGCAACACCGTTTCCCGCCCTTTTCCCCCCCGAAACGACATGTAATGGCTTGCTGCGTCTGTTTACCAATATCGGTTGTTACAAGGCCTGCAGGCAAGCAAATTCCAGTCTGAAAGGGGCAGACGACGCAATAAAAGTTAAAGCAACTCTATCAGACTGAGGCATTGGAATTACTTAAGACCAAGAGCTTCAAATTCCGCTTCTGCAACAAAATGGAAGTAATGGGAAAGCATTCAGGAGTTTAGAGTTGTAGAAAGAAAGACACAGAAGGAAGGGCAAGTTAACACTTTGGTTATTTGCACCCATCCGAAGAGAATCTGATCTTAATTAAGGATACCAATACAAGAGAGCGATAAAGAGCTTCAAGAAATACTGGCAGAAAAACGTAAGATTATGAGTATAAGGGACACAAGAAACACCAAGTGTGTGTTGGGGAGGGATTCCAGAGAGCGAAGTGTATTAATTCGTAGTAATTCTTAGTAAATGTGGCGAACGAGTTAAAGAGAAATGAAAGAGTGGGCACAGTAACCGTTTGTTTACGAACTGAAACCTAACGAAAAACGCTCGCTACACTAAGCATTTACTTGATTATAACCCATGCACACCGCGACGATATGAACGACCGCTAAGCTACAACCGACAGTCGCTATGACAACCAACCCCTCAGGCAGTCATACGCAGTCGTTCGCTGCCGATCGTAGCAAACGCAACTTTTCCTTTTTAGCGTAGCTGCCTGACGTCACCCACCGACAGACCGCTGCGAACACGACCACGATATGCAAGATGGTGGCGGAGAACACTTCGAAGCTTCGATTAATGCTCGTTGCTTACACGAACATTTCTGCAACGAGATAATTGTAGAGAACAGCAAAAAAAAATTGTGATCTATTCAATGGACGTATAATTTCTTAAATAAAACGGAGAATCACAGTATGATGGTTCGTTTAGGCACAACGTCGTCACGTAGCCCAGTTTTGAAAAGTACGCGTCCTAGCTCTACTCATTCTGAAGCGTTGATTGGTCCGTTGTTGGTTGTTCGTTGGTCGGTCGTGTTGGTGTGACAGTGTCTAATTTTTATCTGCTGTTGGTCGCCGCCGTCCTTGCTTTTGTCGTTCGTTGGTCGCGGCAGTCTGAACCAGCTATTATTTGACTGACAATTTTTGATGTGAAAATGTCTGTCAGCAGCATAAGAGTTGCAACAAGAAATGCCCTCGAATACAGCGATACGACACCGATTGAATGCACGCAGTGAGACGCCGCCGAATGAGCGAGCGACTCGGCTAGTATATTATGTAAAAACATGCAGCTACAAAAAAGGTTAGCCAACTCCACAGCATATGCAGTTAAGACCTATAGAGAACACATCTACGATGAAATGATGCAGCTAAAGAGCTACAAAGCTGTGTGTAATCTTAGCTAAAATACCATGGACATGTTACAGAAAACTCAAATGAATGAGACGAAACGACGAGCTAAAGTAAACAAAAAGGCTTGTCTCATTAAAAAACTTGTACTGCAGTTTTCTTAGCACAAAAATCGTTTGCGAAATAAGAAGTGATTAAATTATTTTTGCGTTAACAAGCTTGCAGCCTCTGTCGTAGTGATATCTCAGTTTTTTTTAAATAACTGAGTCTGTTCCTAGGTCATTATTACGAAAGAATATGCAAAACCATCTGCTCAGTTTCTTTTCCCCCTGCTTTTTCGGATTGCATTTCTATGAGGGGGTTCAACTTATAAGATATCCAAGAGATTCGAAACGCTTCTTAAGACGCGTGTAAGTTTAGTTTGCTTTAACAGCTGTTATTACAGTAACGTTTGATGGGTTTCGCTTTAGAATTAATGATGTATACACATCACCATCAGAGCGGTGATATTTATTGACATTTGCGGTAATGTTAACTGACTGCGGTATTTAATGTTGAGATATTCCTGCAGAAGCCCTATGTAATAAGTGGTGTAAAGCGAGTTACGTTTCACCTGGCCTCATTCCCAAAACCTAAAAACGCCCGTAATTCACACTAACACTTGGCAATTCGGTCCGTGGGTCTCCAGCGGTTAGTAGGGGCCCAGCTCATATAAAGTATTCATATTATCAGACAGAGTTTGGGGTTAGTTCCCTTCAGCTTTAATTCAAGTCAACAAAAGGATCATCACAAACGTACATACCAGATGAGTCTACTTCCAAATACCTATAAACGTCAGTTTGTTCAT
>JAHWFP010066796.1:0-11626 GCA_023313725.1 Lithobius niger
GGTTGGCATAATTTAGTCACCATGGTCATCTAGAAAGTAAAACTAAAGTTTTCCGTCCCTCAGGTTAACATTTTTGATTTTGTTTCAGAGCTGATCACGGTTACTGAATTATGCCAATTTGCGTATGCTGCCAACACCATTATCTACCAATACAATGTGTGGTGTACGAAACACACTGATAGAACTGTTTGACAGGAAAGCCACTCGGTTAGCGCATCAGAATAATAATTGTAATTTCCGTAATTCCTAAACTAACGTACCGAATTTTGTTCCGTTTTTTGCAATGGCCATGCCTTGCCACTGTATACAAGTTTCTAATTTACACTGGGTTCCATAAAGCATGGTTAAAAAGTTAGCATCATGATGACCTTGAAAATATGCGTCAAAGTCAGTGATCACCACATTGTTAGTCCCCCCCCCCCGTTTGCCTACATACTACGCAAAGTTTCATTACCCTAACATTGACCATCTTTGATTGCCAATGTTGGCCCTTCCTTTATGCCCCACCCTGAATATTCACCGAAAATTTTATGCATTTTACTTTTTTAAATGAACTACATGACTGCCCTTTATAAACAGGACAGTTCACTTATGAATTAGGAATATTGTGTATGAAATACATTATCGTCTAGTAACTCAAATCACAAGATCAATATTTGGTTATGCTTCCATATTACGGAGTGTTCAAATGAATACCAAATACAAATGCTTTGAAAGAGAGGCAAGAGTCCGCCGTAGCACTGCACCACTGTATTGCATGACATTTAAAGCATAATATGCATTTTGAACCAAAGTTATGTACCCATTGTTCAGCTCTATTTTGTTTAAATGCAACAATGGCCACGCTTGTAACACTGTCTTTTCTAGAGTGAGACGTTATCTATGGGTAGTGGTGTATTTCAAAGAAACCATAGCAGGTTTATCATTGTTATGCTAACCTCGACTCATTTTGGAATACATACCACGCAACGTTTCATTACCCTAACATTGCATCTTTGATTGCCAATGTTGGCCCTTCCTTTCAGCCCCACCCTGTATATTCACCGAAATTTTTATTGATTGTATTTTTTCAAATGAACTACATGACTTCCCTTTATGAGCAGGACAGTTCACTTATAAATTAGGAATATTGTATATGAAATACATTATAGTCTGGTAACCCAAATCACAAGATCAATATTTGGTTATGCTTCCAAATTACGGAGTGTTCAAATGAATTCTTAATACAAATACTCTGAAAGAGAGGCAATAGTCCGCCGTAGCACTCCACCACTGTATTGAATGACATTTAAAGCATATTATGTATTTTGAACCAAAGTTATGTACCCATTGTTTAGCTCTACTCTGTTTGAAAACAACAACGGCCACGCTTGTAACACTGTTTTTTTTCTAGAATGAGACGTTAGTTATGGGAAATGGTGAATTTCAAACAAACTATATCAGGTTTACCATTGTTATGCTAACCTCGACTCATTTTAGAATACACCACCTACCATAGCTAACGTCTCATTCTAGAAAGGGCATTGTTACAAGCGTGGTCATTGTTACTTTCGAATAAAAAAGGGTTTAAAGGGTTTAACGAGCGTTAACCACTCCTGGTCATCTGCCCGAAGCCCTAAGGCCCTATGTCTGCAACAGCCAGATTCCCAGGCGGTCACCCACCCAAGTATCAATCCAGCCCAATGCTGCTTAACTTCGGGGATCTGACGAGAACCGGTGTTTCCAGCACTGCAAGGCCGCAGACTACTTTCGAATAAAGCAGAGTTCAACAATTGGTACATAATTTTGGTGCACTCTATATATATTGTATTTCATAGCACAACACCATCTTGCATCCGTAAGAGTATTTGGGAATTAGCAAAACTTGTTTGAGTATTTCAGCAAAATCAGCGACGTATTAACGATCTTTTAGCAGCAGAAAAAATTCGTGTTTGTTTATCGTCCACAATACAATAAATGGTTACAAAATAATCTCCCGCCCAGCTTGCTGTTAATATCACAATGAATCGTAGAAGGCCAGTGACAAATGAATTCCCGTCATTCTTATGCAGCTTTATGTGTTGAGTGGGGACCTTTAAGTCAGTAGAGCCAGGTGGAAAAATATCAAAGACAATTGACTTCTTAAAGTGTCCGTTAATAGATATTTATCATATAAAATAAATCAGATGTGTCACGTAATTTTTCTTTATTGTAATCTTGGTAAATTTATTTTATTTTTCATAAACAGTCTGAAGATTACAGCTCCTACCAGAAACATTACTCTGCCAGTGCCAACCTCTGCTGCACCCGCAAAACTATAGGTATACGATGGTAATTTCCAGAAGCAGCAAGAATCACTTCACCTGCATACTGGAAAAATCAAAACAATTACGAATTGAAATGTTCAAAATTATATGTTGGTGTTATATTCAAATAAACTTAGTAAAACGTAATTTATAACTAATTTATTAATTATTTTATAGCATTTATTGTTTAATGTAGGAGCCTGTGTTAAAAGTTATAGATTCATTGTGTTTCAGTGTGAACTTAATTTGGCACAACATTAAACCAATATTGCCTCGTAGTGTCATTGTTTTACAAGAGCTGAACAAACCATCTTCTAAACCACAACATCACGTTGGCATGATCATCCTTCCACGTCATTCGTTCATTCTTCACTGGCCTTCCTGAACTCTGTACGTCTGAAACCTCTGCGAATACATACACATTAACAATTACCTTTCATTTCCACTGTCACCTTTATTAAGCCCTAACCTTTACAGCCCTTGATATGTAGATATTACTTTTCGATACCAGCTCGGAAGAAAAAAGAAACATTTTTTGAAAGTTAATGCAACTTATTAAATTAACTTTTTTTTCCTTTTATGTAACAAAAACAAGTGGCATCAGCTCTAGTGAAATTTACGAACAGTATGAAAAATGTCGAATTTTAAGGTTTTTTTTTATAACCACAACGAACCTCTGGCTTGTGCTTCGTACGTCAAGTCCATGTGAAATGACACCACTCTTTTTCCATTGCTTGGCTAAATAATACCTATTTTACCTATTTTTTACATATAAAAATCATTAACATGAAGAGCAAGGTATGCAATGGGGTTCATTTCTATTTTTTTACGTTCTGATATTTCTAAAGATTTAATTTGTGATGAATTCTACAAATCAGCCCTATTACACTTTAATACCTTTTAGTTACACAAAAGGTATTAGTTTATATCCAAAACACAAGGGTTAGATATTCCCTTCTTAAAGCTTCATACTATAAACAGCATTCACTTCAAACTCAAAAATTTCAGCCTGACATAATCCCTGAATGATCAAATAGTGTTTTTTTGTTTGTTTGAATAACAACAAAAATCGGTAATATTTTCATAGTCTACCCCCAAAATTACTCGGCATCGGACTGCATTATAAATAACCAATTAATTAATTAGTATACATAAGATAATAGCCACAAGTCCTCCTGATGAATCTGGTCTTCAACCATAGCGACAGCTTACTTCCCTTTCTTCCCATATAGCCTCTTCGTCACACTGTTCATTACATCTATTAACCTAAACGTATTTAGATACAAAGTGTACCTGTACAATACTTTATTAACACACAAAAAAGCCGATATTCTTTGTGCCAAATTCACTCTACCTATATTTCATAATCAATTAATCATGCTTCAATGGTGGTAGCAATCTTCGGATTAAAAGTTCAACCAAAACCATTACATATCTTCCACCAGAAGTCAATGAACTGCAAGTCAATGAACCCCTAGTCAATGAACTTCAAGGTTGTACTTTTAAAAACTCCAATGCTACCTCAATGATGGCAATTTTATTTAACTCATATTACTGGTGTCACGCACTTTTTATGAACCACCAGCATGTTGTTGCTTGGGACTGCTGATTATCAGGCTCTTTGTAATAATTATTTCATTGCCATACCAATGAGATATTACGTACTACGTAATATACTCTGAGAACTGGTCCCCAAATTTAATCCGATCATGTCAATACGTTTCATGTTTATTTCTTCACACAGTATTTGCATCATTGCTTAACATGAAGTTCCAATGAGTAACACATGTGTTTTTTGTTTGTTTATTAATTACAATACTATGTTCTCGACAAACAAGGAACCATACAAAAACTTTAAACCCAAACCATTCGTTACAAAACATTGTTAGAGAAACGATGTGAATTTAAAAAAATGTTCCCAAAGGAAAACTCAACCTTTTCATTAGAACTATTATTGTTCGCTTAATCTTCAATTATTTTTCCATCTTCCAGTTAGAAGAAGGTGCTTACGATTCAATCCGTTAGCGTCACGTGAACAACTTTCAACTTGTCCCTTGCCATTTCAAAGAATAAAATGGGACCGCATGTTCTTTTATCTAAAATAGAACTAGGGAAATAAGTGCCTAATTTTAAAAGCACTGAGAGACTATAAAATTGAAACACAGAGAGAAATGAAGGAATGAAGGATGAACAGGAAAGGAAGGGCACAAAAGCATAGTAATTATTACCCATAAAAAAAAAACAATATGGCAGTTATTCGGGCTGACAATAAAATACATAACAGAAGCGCTGCAAAGAAGAAAAAAACAGAAGAAAACCTCAAAATTATGGAGCAAAAGGAAGGTCAACAGAGATGTTAAAAGATGCTTCTGGTAGCAACAAACAAAAATTGTCTGATGAAAAGAATTGCTGAGAAAATATATATGTAAGAGTAAATAAGTAAGACTGAGTAAAATGCAAGCAAGACTTAGCTACTACATTCTATACTTCTCGTTACTGGTCTGTATTCAGAATCGACATGTCATTTTGTCATTATTATGCCATCGAGATCAACAAGCCAAAAAGCTACAAAGTCAGCGCCTAACCACACAGCTGAACGTTTATACTTCTTGATGGTGACTGCTCTTATGGTAAAACCGGTATAAAGTATCATAAAAGTTGGATCAGATCTACTGGAAAAATTTGTTGAGAACATTCAGCTTCGTGTCAGATACCAATATCAGCAATAGCCTAAAGAAATGTGTTATGACCAGGACCCTAGGCAGTCCACATTATTATGGAGGTATTATGAAAGAACCCGCATACAAATTGGTTGATCTGAGGAAAAGTAACCTACAGACCAAGAGAAAACACATAAATGCAATCATTCCAGGTAGTGATGCAGGTTAATTCAAAAAGAAATAGAACGTGTATTTCTTTTTGCATGTACCTGTATCATTTAACTGGCTTATGTGCCTCCGCTTTGCAGAGTTCCACCAGAAAGTTGATTTACAAATCCTACATCATTGCAACGAAAAACTTCACCAAATGTCGAGCACCAGCAGACAACAAAGAAAAAATTGTTTAGAAGTTGTAATGTTCAATTCTTTAGAACCATCTAGGTACTAAAACAAACATACTGCACAAGTATTCAAAGTCTGTTAAACTGCTCATTCAACACCGTGTTTGGTTCAGTAATAAAGGTTAAAATAAGGTACTTACGACAGCACAGTATTTTGCAAAATTAACATAAAACACGTGTTACTGTTTAGGTAATGTATTGACAATAATTCATGGATTCGTAAATGATTTAAAAGGTAAAATGAAGCCGCGAATTTTATCCATTCGGCAACACTGTCTCGGGAACATCTAGCAAACTGGGATCCATGTAACATGTCCATTGATCAGCTTTTCCCTCGGAAATTCCATTCTACATCCCACTACCACCCTGCCACTCCTTTCTCATGTTGTTTCCAGCCTTATTTGTTTTTTTGGTCTCGAACCCGCATGTCGGGCAGCAAGGCGTGGGCTTGTCCGCCGTGCTCCTAATTTCCGATGCCAAACACCATGTTCGCAACAACGGCACGCGGCTTTATCGAAAGCCACACAATTGATGATCCCTTGCAGTGTCTGGCAATCTGAGGCCCATTGCCCTTCACGACCGGTTGCTGTTTCCGCGTGGTGCAATCACATCCTGCTATCCCGCACCCAGATGCGGGTTCCGCGGGTGTTGCACAATATTGCACAACGTTGCGTCATGTGGCAACTACTTCTCGATCTTGCATACATTTGAGCAGAAGCGATGTGCAGTGGTCAGGCGTGGCCGTATATAATGGCCTACCCGCCGCATGTGAATCATTTCTTCGACCAGAAGCGGGCAAACAGGATGATGGCTGCAGAGGCGCCGATGGACGACTTTCCCAGCTACGCCGTAGTAGAGAAGTCTAGGGCCGGCAAGAACCGGAGGCAACTTCATCGGGTTTGGACGGAAGAGCTGAGCGAGTACCAGGACAAGAAAGGTTTCTCCGGACCTCCAATGGGCTACATTGGCAGATGCAACAAGAAGAGCAAGGAGTTGGATTTTTTCATGGAATTATTCGGGGAGACTGCAGATTTCATCATAAGGAGGACCAACCAATTCATGGACGACAGGGCCAGCAATGCCAGACGCAGCACACGGAACGTCACGTCAGCCAACACACCAGGACCAAAAGGCAATGCAGGGACTTCGACTCAAGGGGAGCCACGTCCATCACCACCCCACATCACTTACTGCCAGTTTTTGCCACTCACTGGAATTCCGACTGAACCACAGCTGGGAATACCACAACCAGACGTCCACATGGAAGAAGCCGGGTCAAGCCAAGCACAGCCGCCAATGCCAGAAACAGATGTCGCCGAGGAGGAGGAGGACGAATCAGACTACCCATATTACTGCGAGGAAAATGAGGACTACTATGAAGGCAGCAGCCAAGAATCAGATGAGGATGAGTTAGATGACGAACTAAAAGAAACCGAGTCAGAGGACGATGCCGACGCCTGCCTTACGACGTCTAGCAGTGAGGAGGAAGCAGCAAGGCCAGACAGTCCATCACCACCGCTAAGGCCAGAAAGCCCACCACGACCTCGAACCTTAACAGAAACCTCTACTCCCATGCCAAGGCAATCATCAGAAGCGACGTTGCCCACATATGAGCCCGGTTGGTCGGTCCTACTACGTCCCACACCAGCAGAGGCGGTCTCGTCGTCCAGCCAAAATACCAAGCCAAAAGCCAAAGTCGCAACATCGCAGGCGCGGCCATTTATGAGACGAACCAAAAGAGGAATCGTTCGCTTCCCTCGGGGTCTTTCAGGTAGATTCAGAAGTAAGGAATCCGAGGAGATAATCTGCATCGTTTCGTCAGATGAGGAGGAAGAAAGAGCCACCACAACGACAGCCAACGTAGTCGAGCCACCACCCCCACAATCACCGCCACCGTCACTGGAACCGAGTAAACTAGAAGCCATGAAACGACGCTGGCGAGTAGTACTGTACGACAAGATCTACAGAAGTAATATGTTCCCCGAGCCACCCGAGCAAAAAAGGACACGATTATTGCCTCCTCGAAGTTGCTACCTCCAGGAGATGCGCCACGCCAGGATAACCCAATATGTCAATCACCGTTTCAGCCAACAACAGTCTCAGCCAAGCGCTCCACCAGTACAATCCCCAGAAGACTCGAGAACAAAAACCCCAGAAGATCTGAGCACAGGACGGTTGGTGCTAGAGCAGATGTGTGCAGAGGTGGACAAGACACTCAGGAGCCAGTCAGAGTCCTCGTCGTCAACGTCGCCGATCCAGCCAGCGCAAATCCAAAGGGAAGAAGCAGGGGCTAACTCTAGCCAAGAGCCAGCTGCCAAGGAGACACCTTCAACGGTCGTATCGTCGCAACTCCCTCAGCCAGGGGAACAAGCAGAGGCCACTTCCAACTCCAACTCCAGCCAAGACCCAGCAGTAACGACAACCACGCAAGCCTGCCAAACATCGCCGAAACGGAAGAAACCACATCCCACTCCCGCTTGGGTACCATTGACGAAAGACGAGTTGCTGGCTTTCATCGGAATACTGATAATCATGGGTTACAACGACTTGCCGGAGATGGCGCAGTATTGGTCCACGTCCCCAGACCTGGGAAACCACTCCATCAGATCGACCATGACCAGAACAAGGTTCAATCAAATTTGGAACAACTTTCGGCTGTCCGAAGAACCGTCTTTCACTGGTACCGATCCCCAGACTGCATCGCCCACGACCAGGCAAGCCATGGAAGAGCAGAAGGCCAAGGAGGACATGGACGCAATAATGAAGGTTCGACCGATGATGGAGGCTATCAACCAGGCATTCCGCAAGTGCAGGAACCCCGGATCAGTTCTCTGCATAGACGAGTCAATGACTGCATACACTGGAAGATCCAAGATCAAGGTATACCAGCCCAAGAAGCCCATCAAGGTCGGCTTTGAACACTTCACTCTCTGCGACCCGTTCGACGGTTACATACTCAACGACGAGGCACACATTGGAAAAAAGCGCCACATGGCCATTGACCCCGCCCAAGACCCCGCTAAGGAACTCGAGAACAACAAGATGGCTCACACAACGATCTACACCGCGCGCCACTACCTCAACCAGGGTTACACCATCGTCTGTGACAACCGCTTCACTTCGGCACTGCTGTTTCAGGTCCTCTACACCAAGCTAGGAACCTTCGGATGCGGGAGCCTACGCGCCAATGCTGCCGGAATGCCATACGAGTTCACGGAGGAGTTGCGCAAATTCAAGAAAGAGCACGAACGTGGCGACAGTATCCTGCGTCAGAGCGGCCGGCTACTGCTGAGCATCTGGTGTGACACCAAGGCCGTCCCTCTACTCAGCACCCACGTGGATCCCTTGGCCGGAAAATGTACCGTCGGAAGACTCATCGGGGGCCAGAAACACCTAGTCACTTGTCCACCGGCAGCCATGACTTACACGGAGACCATGAATGGCGTGGACATGGCCAATCACCTCATCTCCTCGTTCTATGTCGGCAGGAGGTCGATTAGATGGCACCGCTACCTTTTCTTCCAAAAGCTCAACCAGATTCTCGTCAATGCCAGGCTCAACATGGTCATGGTCTGCGGCCTCAATAGGGCTGGCAAACGCTCCCAGTTGACTTACCGAAGATCGCTGGCCAACCAACTCATCAACCGAGTACGCAAGACACGCCTCATAAGACTTCCAGCCATTTTGGGTACCAGTCATCGCCACGAAAAGAGTACGAGGAGCCGCAGATGCCAGGTGTGCAGGAAGTACAGACAGGAACGGCACGAGACCATCTGGTGGTGCGCAACTTGTCGCACGAACGTGTGCACGGACGAAAGCTCGAGAAGAAGGCACGGTGGACGAACTTGTTGGCAGCTGCATCAAGATCGCCTGGATCTCGATTTTTAGGCTGAATTTTCATTGAACTTGTATAGCTTTGTACAGCCAACGCCGAATAAACCTTGTAACCTTTGTTCAGAATTATGTTTTCCCTTTGCCTAACTGTGACTTTGACTTTTCAGGAAAAGACTAAAAGCCCCAAACCTCACTGACACTGGACCCGGTATTCGTCGTGGCTTCAGGTACTCAATCCGAGCCTGAAACCGCGACGAATGCCAGGTCTCAGGTGACGGCGGGGTGTGGGGTTTTCTTTGGGTGGAACTTAGCCAAATTCTCTGGGTATTGCGATGTTAACCGTCACCATATTGGGTAATGAAAAAAGGTCAGAAAAAAAGCCAAACCCTGCCTCATTGCAGAGTCTGGCAAGACTTGGACTTAGCCAAATTCTCTGGGTATTGCGATGTTAACCGTCACCATAAGGGTTAAAAAAAAAGCCAAACTCCACCATTGCGGAGCTTGGCTAGTATGCGGGTCTCTTTTGATTCAGGGATGGTCGAGACCAAGTCCATCCCCTCAGTACAAAGTCCCATTTTTTGGACTTAGCCACATGCCAAGTCATCATCCAAGTCATCATCCAGTAAGGGTCATCCTCAGGCTTGTAAGTAGTGGTCTCTGCCCCACCACCACACCCTCATGATCCACAGTCATCGATTGCCTAACCTTCGAGACCAGAAGGAAAGACGGGCCTCAGGTGGATCACTACACTAAGGAACTCGTCGAAAAACACGAACGTCCCAATGTTCGACGCCTAGCCACCTCGTCAGCTAGCTAGTTCATGAATGTCTCGTCAAACACCCACTTTAGTATAGCACTGGCAACGCTCGAAACGACTGCCTTTCAACAAGTTCCAACCAGTCTTTGCTGCAGGTCCAATAGCTCAGCTACAGTTCAGAATGGAGTACCACTCGTCACCAAAACGAAGCCACTAGTCCAACTGCTCCGACCAGTTCCAAGAGACCTCTCCGAGCTTAAAGGGCCACCGCCACTATTGCCACTAGGTCCGGCAGCACTCTGAAGATGTACTACAGGACGAACCCACAGCTCACTGCCAAAGCGTTGCCACCAGTCCAAATGGCTCAAACAGCTTAGAACCTTCCAAGCCCGAAGATGAGGCCAGGCTGCTCGTCGCCAAGTCTTTGCTGCTGGTCCAGCGGCTCAACCCAGTTTAGAACGGGGATCTGCCAGCACGAAGGCAAGGGGGATCCGTCGCTCACCACCAAAGCGTCGCCACTAGTCCAACTGCTCCGACCAGCTCAGAGACAGCCCACCCTCAAGGGAACGAGTGCTCACCACCAAGTCTTTGCTACTCGGTCCAACGGCTCAACCCAGCTAGAAAGGCGTCCCAATCATCACCAAGCAAAGCCACTAGTCCAAATAGCTCCAACCTAGTTTAGAACATCGACCCCAACATCGAGGACTTACACAGCTCATCACCAGTCTCGCAATTCGGTCCAGGTTGACTTACGAGGAGTGAGGTCCGCTAGCAGGACCCACAACCAAAGCCACTAGTCCAAACAACTCGTCCAGTTCAGAACAGTGCACCCAAAGGACGACATTGCTCACCGCTCGTCTTGCTTACTCAGTCCAACAGCTGGTTTCGAAAGGCGTGCCGATTTCCACCAAAGCCACTAGTCCAAACAGCTCAACAAGCTTAGAACGAAACGTCGAACCTAAAGGCAAGGGATCCATCCTCACAATACTGGGTGATCGTCGATAGGACAGCTTACGTTTGCACCAGTCTTGCAACTCGGTCCGAAGGGTCGACTCTGGTTTAGAACGGGGATCTGCCGGCACGAAGGCAAGGGGGATCCGTCGCTCACCACCAAAGCATCGCCACCAGTCCAAACAGCTCGACCAGCCTAGAACTTCGGGACCACAGTGCTCATCAGCCAAGTCTTTTGCCACCAGTCCAATGGCTCCACTCCAGATCAGGATGGCAGATCCAAGCCCGAAGGCGAGGGCCCACCAATTCATCACCGAAGTATCGCTACTAGTCCAATGGCTGCAACCAGCTTTGAGCAAATGACCCACACGCCGTCCTCATCAACAAGCCAACCACTTGGCCGATAGCGTCACCGATGCATGGTACAAGACCAACACCAGCAAATAACAACTCCACATCCAAGTCACAGAGACACCGAAGGGAATCGGGAATTTCTTTCTCGCAACAAACCCGGTATACTACCTGTAACCTACCCGCCGTATAGCCAGTGCGCCCGAGAGACTCCGAAGAATCACGGGACGATCAAAGACCTGACGGAGTAACATAATTGGCAGGCCCCGGGTTCGCTCTTTCACTCAAACAGTCCAAGCCCAGTATACTACCTGTAACCTACCCGCCGTATAGCCAGTGCGCCCGAGAGATTCCGAAGAATCACGGGACGATCAAAGACCTGACGGA
>JAHWFP010066797.1:0-24287 GCA_023313725.1 Lithobius niger
AGATATCAGTCAACATATTTGCATTTTTTAGTTTTTTTTTTTTACTAGTGCACAAAGATGTTAGCTGAACATTCTTATGGAAATCTGATAAAAAAAATAAAGATGTCTTTGGCAGTTATTAACAACAGTCAACCCTTACACACCGTTCACTGTTAAAGCAAAGTCCACAGAGCAGGGATCACACCTGCATTGGTAAATGCAGTAACTGGTCGACTGAGGTAACACAAGGCATGGGTCGACACCACCTAATGGCACCCGGGCACTTGGTTAGTAGTAGGGTACACCGAATGCGGGGTACCCCGTTTTATGAGCATGTGGCTTTTGCCAGCTGTCAAGGGTGGAAGTTTTTATTGATATAACCATACAACTTGACTTAATTTTATACCAAATAGTATGTAGCGAACAAGTGAATTATTCGAATAAATACTTAACCCAATATTCAGCTGAAAAACAGTAAATTAAACGTACGATTTTGATTAAAATGTGTGATCGTAGTGGATACGGTTAGGAGTTGTTAACCAGATTTCTTGATAAAATTCAAAAAATCAGAGGTAGACAAAAGGTATACAGTCACATTTTTGCCTTTTGAAAAACTTAACCTCTCCATCTAACAAAATGGACAATTTCATATTAACCCTAATAAAAAAGATACTTGCCCAAAATTTTTCATTCTTTAGAAAAGTTAGAAGATAATTTGCCACAAACCAAAAGAGAAATGCTTAGCCGAACGCTTTGTACAACACAAAATTATATAAATTTGTTCCAAACAATTATTCGATATAATTATTAATCTGCCAAAATTAGTATTCGGCTGTACACCAAATATCGTTATTGGGCCAAAACAAGAATTCGGCTTAATATTTACCTCAAAAAAAAAAAAAAATCAATATTTGACCGAATGCCAAATACTTGAATTTCTGGCAGAATACGTTGAATTATTACCAAATATTCTGTGCATTCCTAGTTACAGAATATTACTTGCTGTCTCGTGGTGTCAATCCATGCCGCTCATCCATCTTGCAATCGTCGTCCTCCATAATTCGTCCCGACAAAGCTGAGCTGGTCCAATATCGTATCTTATCTCCGCCAGTTTATTGAACAGCTACCATTATTAACAAAAAAGATAAAAGCTGAGAAACATCAAAACACACAAAAAAGGTACATTTCTCCCGGTAAGGTTCAGTTTTGCAACATTATTCAGTGAAAAGAGGACTAACGCTATGCCAGAAAAGAAACAACCAAAAACAATTGGTCTAGCGAATTTTTGGCAGTATTATATGCTTACATAAACATCCCACTACCTTCATCAGGAAAAAGTGAACGAGCATGCATGTTTATGTTATATGATACTACCAAAAATTCCCTAGACCAATTGTTTTTCGTTGTTTCTTTTCTGGCATAGTGTTAGTCCTCATTTCACGATTTCTTTAGCCAGCGTAAAATTAGCCTGTCGGCTTTCAAAACATTATTCAGGCACGTAAATGGTGCAAAGCATTCATTTTCCAATTTTCTTTCCTCGTGAGTAAACGGACGGTTTTACTACATTCACGCTAATCTATGTAAATGTTACAAAAGCTATTTCGTGCAGGATGCTCGAATATGGTGAGAAGGTAATGTCCTTTTAATTAACGGTTTTTTTTTTCCAACTTCTTGTCAAATTTCTAATCCCAAATGGTGAAACAAAAACTCTTCAAATCTGTTGACCACCATTTCAGATCCAATTATAAACTGTCCATTGGTGGGCTTTTTTGTGAGTATGATTCCCAGTTTAAGAATCAGACTGTTGTAGCCTCATCTTGCAAGCTGAATAAAGTGTCATCTTGGAAGCTGAATATGAGGCTCGGACTGCCAGGGTGAGTGGGTGGGGGTGCTTGTGTCCAAGCCAAGTAGAGACCAACATCTAAGAGCCCTTAAGTCCATTACAATCCAACATCTACAAAAAAAAAGAGGTGTGCAACTCATGAACACCCAACCACAATCATGCCCTTCCATCAACCAACTAGTGCACCCAAAAATCCAAGACCTGCGCGAAAAGTGGAGAGCCACCACCAACTTCGCTCCCACACGACCGTATAGAGATCGGCGTGTAACAACACGAATGCAAAAATGCGTGATAGAAGAAATGTAGAGGAAAAAAAAAACTAAGCTGAAGATGAACGATGGACAATCTCCAAGTACTCGTCAAAAATTTGCAAAAACGATCCGTTTTTGTTGTTGGACTTTTAATTTGCACGTAAACTCTGCCAAAACTTTACCGATTTTAAAGTGAATACATACACCATTCCAGCCGTTTTTAAAGAGCTAACCATTATAAGACAACACAATTGTTTAGTAAAAACTAAACTATAACCAAAAACAATTTTGGTTCAGAATCCACAAAAACAAAGCATTACAAACCCGTATTAAAAGACCATAAATTTGCCTGGGAAATTATACATTACCTGTGAATTTTTGCATTATGTTCTTGTAATGCAGTGTTTAGGGTGCTGACCCTAGAGATCTTCAGCTTCTTGGATCCGGACAGCTTGGTAACCCAAGTGCGCGTACGCAAACCCCTCCTTAAGAACTCTAGCTGTGAAAGCTTGATATCTTTTGTTCTCTCTCGATACGTCAAGAGGGAGACTCAAGACGGGAGGTAGGGTGGGATGAGGTAATGTACATTTTCCCAAGCAAAAGAAACAAACTTTAGCAAGCCCTGGGAGGGGGCCTGCAAATTTAGGTTTCTTGTTGCTGCTGGAAAATATCCATTACCTGTACATTTTTGCATTCACAGTCAGACTTCGTCGAATTGGTGGCGGGCACCTTCTTGGTGTGTACCCTAGGGTTCCAAAGTTGGTATCCCCTGGAGTCACAGACTCCCTGAACGGATAGTGAAGGGTTTTTGTCTTGAAGCGAGTTTTGGGGTATTTATTTTAGACATATTTTTTTTAAAGACCGAGGTTGAATTTACATTCGTGAAGAGCAATTTAAAATTAAAGAGATGTGGAAAGGAGTGATTTGAAAGTTAAGTGAAAAAAAATATGTTTTTTCATATTTAAAAAGTAAAATAAATACCTTCAGTTCAGAAGGGAAGAAAGAGGTTCTTTATGAGGTTCGGGAAACGATGAAACTTTGGTTGTACCGCTCATGGTGGTGTGAATCCAAATGGTGTTCGTGGTTAACATTGGATTCACACGAGTCCAGGTTTTCTTCTTTCTTCATCGGTGGGGCCTTGGCTGGTGTTGACATCAGGTCTTGAGGTAGATGGTGGTGACACGTGGTTTTCCAGTGACTTGAATGGTTGATGCTGAAAATTTTGTTGATTGAGGATTAAAGAAGACAAGCCTGCTGTTTGTGGGGTCGACAATGTGGATGAACCCTGTTTGGATGCGACTATGATGAGGATGAAGCCACCGATGATAGCAAGAAAGAGGCCACGAACGGAGAGCCCGGTTGTTCGTGGTGTTTTTGGGGGCCCTCTTTTCCTAGGTAGGAAAGGCGGTGGGAGTTTCGTCGTTTGACTTCATGGCCTTTTCGTGGTACTGCTTTTTCCTTTTGTTGCAACGGTTCTGCATCATCTCAATTTTGGTCCAAAGTGCCCTGGGCATCTTTACGCATATGGGACCTGGGTTTGAAAAATAATTGAATGAGCGGTGCTTTTGGCACACCATGTGAGGGTCACTCTGCTTTTTCCGGAGATAATTCAGACACATTTGTAAGATTGGTTGTCCAGAACGGTTAGAGACCGGCCTTCGAAAGGATCTTTGGTGGGTGCTGACGGTAATTGTGATAATCCACCTCATCCTGGTATGGCGAATGACATGGGCAGATGTAAACAAAGCGACTGAGAATGCAAGATGAGATAATCGCGTTTAAGGCGCGACAGGGGAAGGAGAAAAGCTTCCCGGTTTTGTCGAGAGATGGTGCCACGCATCTCGAAGGTGGAGCCACACGGAGGCGTCGAGAGGTGGCGAGCAAGCGAAAGGGCTTGAGTGGGAAGAAAAGATTAGTTAAGGAAAAGTTCCTGAATGATGGATTGTAAAATCGGCCTTGGAAATCCCAAGTTGTGGGGCAGGAGAAATGAATCGACCCAGCGAAATAAGAGGGAAAGAGCCAAGTTGTTTTCGTTTTTTTTTTTTTTTTTTAGAGATGATAGAAGTGTCAGATTTCGGGACGTAGATGAGGTGAACAGGACCCACGAAAGGGAAAAGAGACTGGGTAAATTTGGTTGAGGTCGGGCATGACGACTTTAGAGTGCTTATCATGTCGACGTGAAGGAGAGTCCATACTGGGACGAAAGGAAGGCTCCGTGCTGGTCCATAAAGTTTAATTGATCCAGATAGGTTTTCCAGGTGATCGAGTTGCAAAAGGGAGGCAGTAAGAAAAGGCGTCAGTGCCGTTTTCAAGCTGTGGGTTGAAAACCAGATGAAGAAACGGAAGAAGAGGGGAGCTTCTTAAGCTTTCCAATGGTCCGGAGAAAGACCAGCTGGTGCCCGTGTTGGTGCGAGGACAGAGGGCTGGAAGATGTGATTTTGGCAATCAGACGAGAGACAGTGTTCAAGGAGAGCTGAGCCGCAGGCTAGCGCAGTGAAACAGCAGCCAGAGTGGAAGAGCTGCCCAGAGATCGGTTAAAGAAGGTCGGAACGAAATGATTTTTAAGTGCATGTCTTGGTGAAAGAGAAATCCAGAAACGGGAAGAGAGATCAGGATTTTCGCAGTGCTTGTCTTGGTGAAAGAGAAAACCGGAAGCGGGAAGAGAGATCTTCATTCCGGAGACGAAACAGGTGATTCCAAAATGGCGGCGACGAAGGGGAATGGCAGCGTGGCTTAAGAGACATGGTCGATGGAGAGCCATAGGAGACTTGCTTTCGCGGCCGAGGGGTCACTGGTTACTGTTGAAAAGGTGAGGCTGGTCAAAAGGGTGAGCCAGCAAGTTGCAAGGCATCTTTGTGCAGAGAAGGGCTGAGAACAAGGTTGGTGATGCATTAAAAGCTGAGGTGGAGGACAAGAAGCGAGGCACTGAATGTGTGTGGTGCTATCTTGGGGCAACGAAAAGGTCGGAAAGGAAGCCCCAGAAGCGAGGCGGTGGTGGCTCTCGTTAGTGAGAACAGGATTCATGGTGAACCAATAGGCTTGTAAGCAAGAGGAAGAGCCCGGACGGCACCGATGAATGCCTATGATGACGTGCTAACACCAGAACGAAAGCCAAGTTGAAACTTGACGATGGCAGAAGGGCCCAAGTTTCTCCAAGAGTGGCATGGCTGTGAAAACTGCAAACAGTTGCTTTGAGAAGTTGAGAGAACCCTGTCAGTTCTGTTGAGGGTGATGTGGCCACGGTTGTTAAAGAAAACCGGAGAAGGTAGACGTCAAAGGAGGCCGATGAAGAGTAAAGACCCCAAATGGTATGGTGGAGCGACAAGTTGATGGAGGAACGTGCCTTTTGTGGATGGGACAAAAGGGAGAACGGAATGAGCAGAAATAGTGTGCGGTCGGCTCCGGTGTGGGTGAGATCCGACGATGGTTGGAGTGTTTCGTAGCGAGACAAAAGGGAATCCAGACGGTTAAAGGTGACGTTATGAGTGGCCAGTGCACGTAGGGCGGGATCACAGACGGCAAGAAGGAGAGATGCCGGAGGCTGGAGAAGCCCGGGGAGGGCAGGGGAGGTCGGAAGAAAAGGAAGATAAATCCGATGAACACAGGTGAGTGTCGGCGAAAACGATCGACGATCACACACAGCATAGATGTGAGCTGGAGGAGTGCGGGAGAAATCCATGCCAAGATGCGGCGAGAGCCAACGGGAAGGGAATGGTCAGGAATGTTAGAAGACGGCGAGGCAGGAGGCCGGAGAAAGGACATCACAACGCGGAGAAAAGGGATAGGATGAAGCGACCATGTGTCACAGCCGCTAGAGAACAAAGATGCCAAGCTTTCACAGCTAGAGCTCTTAAGGAGGAGTATGCGCATCTGCACTTGGGGTACCAAGCTGGCCTGATCCAAGAAGCTAAAGATCTCTAGGATATAACACAGCATTACAAGAAAATAATGCAAAAATTCACAGGTAATTCATATTTACCAGCGGCAACAAGAAAAACTGATTTTCAATCAGCTTAGGCTGAAGTATATTGGTAATACCGGCACTACTAGAATCACAGAATCCTGCCCATTCGTTTTTTTTTAATATTTTTTTATTCTTCAGCCCTACATTCACGCTAGTACGGTAAATTGTCGAAAGGAAAGAAAAGTGTGTTGTAACTTTTATTCCAAATATAAACTTAGCAAAAAAAAAAAAATGGAACTGCAGTTTGACGTTAAGCATTTACTTAGACCATGTAGTAAGGCTGCTACCTTCCTCATACTAGACCCGCTCGAGTTCCCCAGCCTTGCACACCTCTGGCCACCGGCAGTGGGAGAGGAAGGGGAGAGCCGGACACAGAAGGATGAAGGCATTCGCACGGGCTCATTAGGGCTCGAATCCGTACTCAATTAACCCAAAAAGGATTGAAAAGGACTCCAGCCTCGTTACTCAAATTTCACCCAAACACTGGAGTGGGGCGAGCACTGACAGCTCCCCAACAAAGTTGGCCCACAAACAGTTGAGTTTACGATGGAACAAACTCTGATAAGTGAAAAGAATAGCTGTAAGTATTGGACAACCCTTTGTTAGTACCACGAGGTGCGCATTAGATCTGTCAGAAAAGACTCTTAGGCAATCATGGATGACCGAAACAAAACTTTGCGTCAGGGAGAATATAACTAAAAGACAAAATTAACGATAGTGAAAATCATAACATGGAAGAAACGAATTTAGAGAAACACTGACAAGTGTAGACAGAGTTAAATGTCGCCCACCGATTAAAAATAGAGATTCTACCAGAGAACTTGTTCTCGCAAGGAGAATCGAAGTTCTCATAGTGGAATCCGATGAAACTGTAGTTACTGATGGGATGTCCCTTTTCGCTTTCGACACCTTTATTCCCCCTCATTTGCTTCAAATTACGCTCTGATTTATGCAATTTTTGCGTCACTTCCGGTCGCATCACTCCCTGCTTCCCTGCCTTGTCAATCCATTGTGCTTTTTGGCGGCTGGCTCAGGTTACCCGCGCCAAAGGAGGTGGGCGGGAATGAAAACTAACACAGTTTCGTTGGATTCCACTCTGAGAACTTCGATTCTCCTTGCGAGAACAAGTTCTTTGGTAGAATCTCCATTTCTCATTCGCAGAATCCTCCTCACTGTGTTACTTATGGGGTACCCAGATTAGGAAATGTGGCGCTGGAGCCAGCTTACTTACCAATTATGACAACAGCCCCTTCGTCTGCATATGCTGGAGCACCTGACCGGCCAATCCCGGTCCTAGCTCCCTATTGTAATGATTACTAAACACGGAGGGGGACGACCAGTTCGCCAATGCCGTGATCTGTGAGGGTGAAGGCCCACACCCAGCAGCAGCCGATTTCACCACTGCCCGCACGGAATGGACATGAAAACTCTCTGTATTCACCCCCACCGACATCAACACGCCACACAACCAACTCGCCAACGTTTGCGCCGACACCGGATGGTGCGGCTTGACATATGACAGGAATAGCCCACTTAGCCGAATACCCATTGCTCGAAAAAGTATGTCATGCAATTTACAAGTCGGGTGTATGTACGCCTCCACGTACCGGATCGCATCTAGTTGATGCTCTTCACGCCGGTGGAGAAACAGGATTAGCCACGGACCCACGGTACACCCATATGAGCCGTCTTGTGTTCCCGCACCACAAACACGGCTTCTCGATTGTTGATGTCACACAATTCTAAACTCAACCATGCCACCTCGCTGGCCCCATTCCCCGCGGCTATTGAGCAGCATAGCCAAATTGTAGAATAACAATTTAAGGCTCAGACGCTTCGGCGGGTGCAACGTTCGTAAATAACTGGCTACGTCTGCTAAGTCCCAGATTACTACATACCTAGACAACGGTGGGCGTTTGTGGAACATGCCCTTGACGAACCGCTTAACCAACGGCTGCTGCGACAGGGGAATCCCGTCCCGTCCCTCATGAAATTTAGAAAACGCAGCTACATAACCCACGACAGTTCTATACAGCAAACCCTCTGCAAACAATTCAGCCAAAAAGTTTACACAAACCACGACAGGTGCAGCCACGGGATCTACCCCTCTTGTGCCGCACCACTGCACCCAACGTGACCACTAAGCCAGATATAGCCTCCTAGTCAACATCGTAATATCTGCTCTTCCACAATTTCCTTGGCCATCTCTGACAACGTGCATCACACCTCTGAAAGTCTTTTGTCCTGTACACACCAGCACCTCCCCTGGAAGGGCATCTTCAGCAGCGTAGGTTCAGGCGCACACAAAATAAACAAAGAAAAATCCACGCTAGTCACTGTCCTGGCAGCGGCGGTCCCGCCCCGTCCAAGCCTACCACCACTCGTATCCACGTTCCCGGGGCCGACCCCACTTGTCCCGCACCGGGGGGGGAAGACCCCCGTCGGGGAGGCATTGGCGCCCATTGAAATGCCACCGATGAGCGCTTGCCGCCGACACCTACTGTTGTGCTTGCTTTAGCAGGTCTGACAACGGGACCCCGAACATGTCCATTAACGTAGGCTCTCTGGCCATCAGTTCCGGGCGCAACTCCTCTGTGAACGCAAATTTTAGCCAATCGCGTCGAATGCCATTCCTTTTTAATAGTGCCTGCACCTGCAAGGTTGTCGTATCTACCAGCACCTGTATGAGCTGTGATTGCCAGGAGCTACCA
This sequence comes from Lithobius niger, assembly GCA_023313725.1. Taxonomy (NCBI): domain Eukaryota; kingdom Metazoa; phylum Arthropoda; class Chilopoda; order Lithobiomorpha; family Lithobiidae; genus Lithobius; species Lithobius niger. The sequence continues at coordinate 8,749 of JAHWFP010066797.1, forward strand.
AAATCCACGGGCATCATTGTGTAGAATTGCAATGCTCTTACATAGGTAATAGCACCAAGAAAGAGTCTGTATGTACCTCCATCAAAACATTATCGATGAATTCTATCGATGACGCTTGTCCACCGCGCCGTAACACCGGCGTTCTTGGAGGCACAAATTCTTGCTGTAAGGCGGGGCGACCACATATCTGTCCGATATCAACTCCTTTTCACAAATGTTCATTCTTATGCTTCTTCCACCACTCAAGCACTACGGCATCAACGTCCCATATTGGGGACATAGGCATTACTGCCCGGGCAATCTCGGCCCTGCACCTTCTCCAATTGGCAAATTCACTGGCATCGCTCGCCCACAGGCGCCGTCCCGACCGACAGGCCCGTCATACGTATTTAATGCCAACAATTCACTCGCATCCCGCCAACCTCCCGGATTCAACCAACTAGGACCAATTTCGGTGTCATCGTCATAATTAATCTCATTTTCGTTTTCAAAAGGCCTTTGCCTGTCTAGGCTGAGCATAACTATTTTCGTAACAAGAGCTTCGATCACGTTCCCAGCCTGTGGGTCGGATCGGAAAATACTGGTCTGTTCTGACCACTCATTCTTACTGTCAAATTCACGTAAATCATTCACTGTTTGTAATGCGTTTCGCAATGCCACTTGCATTTCAGCGTCGATTAGGTAACGCAGAAATCGAACCCGCCAAATTTCCCCACGGGATTAACGGTTCCCGCTCTCGGCCACGTTAGGCCTAATGGCACTGCCATTTTCTCCCGTCTTTTCCAGCACGCTACTCACAGCTTTGTTTACGGGAGTCGTTCGTCCTCCTTCGCCAACAGCTTGGTAATTGACTCTCCCAGTCTTAGGTAGCTTTTACTTCTCTTCTCTAGGCATGGCTGCGTCCAGTAATCCTCTTTTGCTGTTATATCTCTTGCAATCGTACACACAACCACCTTGTGCCAAAGCAAAAAAGAAAAGACAATGGATTGGCAAGGCAAGGAAGCAGGGAGTGAGGCGACCGGAAGTGACGCAAAAATTGCATAAATCAGAGCATAATTTGATGCAAATGAGGGGGAATAAAAGTGCCGAAAGCAAAAAGAGACATCCCATAAGTAACACAGCGAGGAGGATTCTGCGAATGAGAACGACTTAGATGCTAATCAACTACTGAACGATGTAAGCGTTTTTATTACTAGTTCTTGGACATTCCTAAACAAGGTGCTGCAAATAGAAATCGCGAATGTAGAATAGCGTTGGGATGAAGTAGAATGTCGTCGATCATACAAATACTTGTCGGCAGACAAAGCGAAATGCAACCAGGCCAAAGGACAATACCTAGTAGCCCCAAAATCAGGGCAGCAACGGGACTGCATCACACCGCAAAACCAGACGTAAAATCAATGTGGCCGACCCAACATTAGAGCAGGCAAGTGAGACTGTCACCAAGCAGCAGCACCACCTGTCGGCAATGAACAACAGCACAGTGCAATGGCAGAGACCTACGCATATTAAAATCGCAACACACCATGCAAGCAGATAGTAAATGAACATGAGAATGGGGAACATTTGCATACTATTCATCGGTCAATCACGCCACCAACGAATTTTCCGACGGAGGGAAATCATTCGCCCGCTACAAGACATGGCAACACACTCGCAAATTCCACAGACCATCGGAAGTGAAAACAGAAAAAGCCATGCCACGACATCAGACTGGACATCCGAGAATTTTGAACTCTGGTCTTACATCACGCAACGAAAAGAAGAAAGATGCATAAACGACCGACCACACACACCCACTGTATTTCTACAGCTGTTCGATTAGACGATATGAACTGAAAGGAGAAAACAAGCTCCAGTTTAGGCTTTTCCACCACCACCTTTTGTCATGCTCAAAAATGGAAAACCATGCACGTTCCCATTACAGGACTTCAAAAACCAGAAATGATCAGGACCATTGCAAAAAAATGGCAGGTATGCTGCAACAAGTGCAAAGCCATGACCCAGCAGAAAAAAACATGGTGCACACCACCGTACCGTTTCAAGGTCAACAGGGGATACCTCCTGACTGATCATAACACCGTACATCGTCTAAGTGAGCAAAGGCAGCCCGGATCGACACCTTCCAACGAGAAATATCGCCGACTGCTTTGGAGCTTCTTCAAAACAAACTCATTCGAAAAGCCAGAACAGATAAAAACGAGAGCAGAAATCACTTGGTATACTGGCATGCAAACCCGGTTAACTCCTTGAGACTCCACTTGGACCAAGTTGGGAACCACCAACGAAGTGTGATAACTAAGTCAACTAGTGTGTAATACTTGCAAAGAACACTAACACCGGACGGCTCACAAATTTAAACTAAACTACTGCCAAACATGATCAGTGAACTTAGCCATGTTGAAATCGCACAATGTAATAAGCTAAATGCTCCAGATATTATTCGGCAATAAGAACTTGCGAAGAATTAAATGAGTAATCTACAAGCAAGTGAACTGGTCTAAACACAAGGCCTAGTTACAATTCTACCTGCCAGATCTGTAAATAAACCGTATAGAGTAGTGGCTCATTACAGCAGATTAAAACATGAAAAGCACTGCAACACGTAACAATATTTCGGGGTGCTGGGGTTTGTTTTTCCACATGAGGCTTCTCAGCATTTTCTGCTTACGGGAAATATCAAGTGATCACAATTTTTACCTTCTCTTTGGTCTGTTGGTAACATGTCAAGAAATCACTAACATTGGGAAGAGATGGGAAGGTAAGATTGTAAATAAGCAAGGAAACAAAGGTTAGCCTAAACACTTCAGAAAACATTGCATTACTTTAAGTTTTTATTTTTCAAAATTATTTTGTAAATTGGGTCTATGAAAAATTACCAAGACACCACATTGGGTTAGGGATTAGATTTTTTTTTAATTAGGAAAGTTGAATGAAAGAGCATCTAAATTTGCAGCTGAAATCAGGGGAGTCCACGCAGTCTGGCTCTCGGGTCCCTTGGAGGGAATGCAAGGCCGTCTGTCGAATGATTAAGTTGCGTTTAGGGTTAGTTTTCCTAGGGAGTCCCAGAGGAGGGGGAAGAGACCCAGGCCGAGCCTGGATGGAGTCTCACGGTTCAAGCAGGGGCACGATGAATGTAAAAAACAAGACTAACTACAACACCGACGTTTTGAAATGTGTAAAGTACAATGGTAAGGATGAATTACAGTGCTATTGAGTGATGAAGGAAGAGGCAGCGTCTGAAGCGGTACAATTTGCTAATTGTTGCGTGTGCCTGCCCCACTTCTAAGATAGTCGTGTTGCACCACCCAGTGGGGCGGAGAAACAAATTGGGCATATTTGGGCAGTAGGCAAAACCCCTAAAATTGCATTGCTCTCAGTGCATGAGAGTGAGTGAATCGGTTCTGTCTCTGGAGGCCATGTCAAGGACGTTCACATGGTTGAAAAAATTGTTGGGATGTTGAGACTTCTCATCAACTTGTCATCTTTTGGTGCCGCTACTCAAAACATATTTTAAATTGTACACAAGGTAGGTTTTACAGCATTTTTACCTATCTCGGGCCCCGAACTTTTTTGATTGAAGCCAATGCAGGCAAAGCAATGCCACTTTTGGAAAATGGTGTCGAATAAAATTACGTAGGCTACCTACAGTTCTCACCACACTGCAGATAAATTAACTCACTATGAAAAGGTTGTCAATTAGATGAAAACAAAGTTGCAGGCTAACTGAGTATGCTACAAATTATAGGCAACAAATTCCAAGTATGGGCATCTGCCACTAATACACTACAAACTTCATGTACGAACATGAGCGCTATTAGAATGTACTTCTCAGGTTTTTTTTTTTTTAGCTTTGAGAAATTGGGCTAAACATCACAATGTCGCAGACCAATCGCTTGAAGCAAATGTAAAGCAGGTAAGCAGGTAAACGATTTTCCAGACACCGTTGTACGGAAGAAAATTAAAACAAATGACCAACCTTTAGGACAAAAGTATCATTTTCATTCCATTCTTTAAAAAAGGTTTCATAGTCAGCAATTAATAACCATAAAAATATTTGATTTTCCATATAGTCTAGGAATTTTGGATTTTAAAATCATTGTTAATTAGCGGTTTGGTATCCCTAAACAGGACAAGTATCAAAATCCTCAAATGTAAGCAGATTGTGACACAAATAACGTATCATTAGCATGTAAAGGGCCAGGCGAAGGCGCTCATTTTGTTGTAGTAGGGAACAGTATGAGCATGCCGCCATCCTCATTCTAGACCCTCTAAGAGTTCCCTAGCCTTGCACACCTCTGGCCATCGGAAGTGGGAGAGGAAGGGGAGAGCCAGACACGGAAGGATGAAGGCAGTCGCATGGGTTCATCACGGCTCGAATCCATTCTCAATAAACTCAAAAAGGATCGAACAGGACTCCAGTTTCGTTGCTCAAATTCCACCAGAACTGTGGAGTTGGGCGAGCACAGACAGCTCCCCAACAATGCATAATTGAACAGAAAAATACGACGAGGGATATTTATAATATTTTTACACCATGTACAGGAGGTTTCAGCTGCGATAAACCAAAAATCCAATCACATGATACTAATTTTCTGCAAATCTTCCTGCAGGATTAATTTTTTTTCAGGACCAAGGGAACTTTTTCTGGAGCTACGCGGGTCAACCACTAGGTCCCAGAGCAAGAACGTCGGTCCTTTGATCCCACCGACTTGCCAGGAACTACACCTAACAACAGACACCACAACGGGGCGGCCCCCCCCCTCAGATGACCCCGAGGTTCTCTGCAGCCTCTCGCAGAACAAGGCAGCGGTGTATGCTATCCCGTGCTCGGACTGCGACGCCATCTATGTGGGCGAAACCAAACATCGAATTAGCACCCGAGTTGGAGAACACATGAAGGCTGTGGAGAAACGGAAAGCCAAATGAAGTGCAGTTGCTGCTCACCACATCTCCAAAAATCACGAAATTGCTTGGAAGAGCACCACAATGCTTTTGAAATCTGACACACAGTCTGAGCCACATCTTCGAGCTTGGAAAGCATCTCTATCCATCACTTCAAGAATGCCAAAAAATCTCTCATGAACAACCAAGAAGCCTCACATTGCGATGTCAATCGGATTATTACACCAGAATTGACACAACGATTGAATTGCAAGTGGAAAGCGCTCCTCCCTCCTATCTCTTCCCAAGCTCCACAGATGGAGCCACTGCTCGCCGCATCTTATCCCTCCTCCCAAACCGGAAGCACAAACACGCGCGGGATTTTCAAAACAACTTCCCATTTCTCCAAGTCAAAAGGCGTTCAACGCTCGAAGTGCCTGAGGAAGGTGGGAGATCTATCTAAATATAAAAGACCACCGAAAATTCGCACCTTGATTTGTGACAATCAAGGGACAATTTTGGTAAATAGCGTACCATGTTTAATTAATTTCTGTTACCAAGTAAAACAATGAGCCTTTCGGCCTATCGTGTAATTTTCTTTATTTTCTGCAAAACATTACATCAATTATGCTCTGAAATAGTGGGTTACATGTCTCTTGCTGGTTTTTGTAGTGAATGTCATGGTAAAAGTGAAAGCAGATGACAAACAGAAGCAATTTACCTCTGGATGGTGACTACTGTCCAAAAATCTACATCATTCTGTGAGACTTTCATTCTTCCGCCAAAATTTGCAGCAACGCAGGATGGCCAATTTAATTGCCAGTTGGCGATTAGCCAGTGGATTTCTACAGGTGTACGCCCATTTGCAAAACATAGCTGCAGGTAATTTCATAGATTCTGGCACGTTGAATGCACCAAGTAAAATCTTCGAAAAACAACTCTCTTCCTACATACAAATTTAAGGCTGAACAATGTTGTTTTGCAGCTCAAGAAATTTCACTTCTGGGCCACATTATCGCATCAGGAGAGAGCATTAAGCCAGATCCACAATGCACTGTCAGTCATCCAACACAATAAACTTTAAACGACGCACAAAGTTCAAACCTTCCAGGGATTTGCAACTGCCTTTCCCTGTTACGTCAAGGACCACACAAAATGTGCAAGGCCGCCCACATATCTTTACATGCAGAGTCAAATAAACAAATACGCTCCAGCAGACACACAACCAACATCAGCAACTAAAAATGTGATAATCACATTGAAGCAAGAATAACAAGCCTCTTTCAACTTGCTGACAGAAGCAATAACGTCGCCTCCAATCCTTTCAGCATCTTACCCCCACGAAGACTGCAGCTTCCTATTCAGACTTAGGAAATGCGTGTCTCAAGACCAAACTGGACGAAGAAGTGCAATTGAGTATACTACCGCACACTTAAAACATGGCGAAAACCGTTACCATGCAAACGAACTAGAATATGCTGCTGCTCACTGTTCACTCACGGAGAAGTTTAGACTGTGTACCCTAGGCAACCACTTCACTTTGACGACCGACAACTTCACACAGAATATGTTGTCGACAAAGCCAAAACGAACCTTAAATTTGCAAGATGTATCGCTGATTATGCCTCTTCGACTACACTCCTATCCATCGACCGGGCAAAAGCAACATCATCGCTGACCATCTACCACAACATCCTGTGAAGCCAAAACACTACAAATGTCTGACATTCCTCACATCGCAAAACACCCACCTCACTCAAGCTGAAAACAGTGATTTTGCCTTCAGATCTTCACAAAGCTCGCTAAAGATCCTTCAACGCTTCATCTGCGACAACTACATAAAACGTACGAAATCCGAAACGGAACACTGCTATATCTGGCCGTATCGAATGGAAGAACGCTTGGATTTTAATTTTACAGCGCTGTAAGTGCTGCTTGGCTTAACAATATTTTAATGCAAAGTTAGGCTAAATAACACTTATTTTGAGCAAACTGAATCGCACAGTAATAAAATTAGCTTCTATTAACGAATAAAAAGCGATGACCAAGAGCAAACTTGACCATGAGGTACGGCTTCAGAACCAACTTTTTTTTTTCGTGGCTTAACGAAACTTAGCACAATTTTTTTTTTATTTTCCTGGTAAAAAACAAACTTCACAGGAAAAAATTATGCGAATCTTCTGCAGTTGGCCTCTTTATAAGATTTTTACTCAACTAGCAGGGCTGTTTGATATTGATATTGGTACTGGATCGAATTGGCTTGCAGTTCAGTCAAAACTTGTTAATTTTTTTTTATTTCTCCAAAAATTGACAAATTTTAAACTCCAATGCACAATTTTTTAGTTTCTTGGCCAAATAAAATCAGTTACGTTTCCATACTTACTCAGGAAAACATAAAAGTAAAAAATTTTGTACGGATTTTTTGCTTTTTTTTAATAGTAGATCCAAAAAAAGCTTACTTCAATTTAGGGGTGGCACGATAATCGATAATTCGATCATATCGCGATAAAATTTACGTTGATTATCATGCAAACCTCGATGCTCGGAAACCGTAATAGCTAGAAACAAGCGATTTGCGGCGTTGCGTGCGGAATTACAAGGGCTCCCTAAGTGTGCAATATTGTTGCTATCCACTTTAGCTGATTGGAGAGTTAATTTAATGCAAACAATATTCAAGCATAAAGTAGCAGCACAACTGCTGAATTGTGCCTACGTGGTGAGGAAGTAATAGGCAATGGCAAGTGCATTTTCATGTCTACTGGCCAAATGGGAATGCCACACAATTCACTTCGTGAAGGTTGTACAGTAGGCTTTAGCCAAGGTTTCCTTTAATTAACAAAATTTGTTAATTAGCAAACTTAACAGCCTCAAAATTTGTTTTATCGAGATATTATCGATCATCGCAATAATTTTAAAAGTTTATTTGGATAAAATTTTTTTGCATCGTGCCACCCCTACTTTAATTCATGACAGGGTTCGCACTCAACAGATAAAACATTTTCAAAGCCACTGAAAATGAACGCATGATCAAAATATCCCAATTTTTTTCATTCTTTGCTAGTCTACTCACAACTTGAAACACATTACGATTGCAAATGCTTCTCCATTTGTTTCTAGTATTTACCGTACATGACCCTATTTTGGACAGTTTGATGCTTTTACCTGCATTACAGCACCAACAGCCTTTCTTTATTACCTGACAGCAGTTCGAAAATGGCAACAGCATACACATGCTTTTTGCCATCAGAGACTACCACTTCTGTGCCGCGAAAATTCAAAATGGACGCAGTTTAAGGAGGAAGACCTGGAAAATTTCAGCTCCTGCAACAAATTACACATAAAAAAGTTAGTTTGTAAGCTAATTTTGTCTATAAATTCAATTAAAGTAAGTTTCTAAAGCCTTTATAATTATGTATGTCTAAATATTTAAAAGATTTTATTAAAAGGCAACCTTTCTGTTTTGGTGCATGACATTCCTAACTCCTAAGCTTGTGACAATTTTTAAAATTTTTCTTTCTCTATAATTTAGCATGTTAAAACTGTAAACGAAAAATAAGTTAGGCCTATTATATTTATATGCAATACTGGACTAACCTATTCTTAAATTTATAAGAATTTTGTTTTTAAGAAGTTCACTTTTTCGTAACTGCTTCCTGTTCTGCAGGCAGCATTTGACCTTGAACGAAAGAGTTGCCATGAAGACATGGAGGTAAAAATCAACAGTCTTTTGTATTAAAGTCCTTCAAAACTCAGATTGCTAACGTAATGAACACTAACAAAGGAATAAATAATTATTATTATAGAGTTTTGATTACACTATGTTGCAAAAATTTGCCGGCTGAAACATATTTCTGCGTGCTACCCAACTACAACTTCGAAGCCAAGTTTGCCGTGAGAACTACCGATTGTCTCTACATTTGCAAGCAAGCTCGTTAGTTACCGCAAACTATTTCAAATCCTGGCTTCGTAGGAGCTACGGGTGCTTAGGATCCAGGTTCTGAGGTAAATCTTTGTGCCAGAACAGATTTTAAGTAATTTTTAAAAGGCTTGAGTCAAGATAGCTGAGTCGGTAAAGCAATTGGTGTATAGCCTGGCTCTAAAGAGACTTTGCAGCTGGCTGAAATGTTATCAACGGTCAAATTTTTATCTGCAATAGGCCTACAGGCCTACTGGATAAGATTAACAGACTGACATGATAGTGTGACTCGTTAAATGCTAGAGTACATTGACTCTTTTTGTGTTGGTTACTCATCGCGTCTACAGAATATATGCTAAGACTAGTCTTATTCAGGGAGGGGGGGTCATGGACCATCTTAAAAATCACTTGAATTGGGAACGATTTGCAAAAAGCACTTTTAACCCAATTTGGCAAACGGAAATTTTCACGTACGTAGTTTAACAAGCACAAAATAGGACTTGCTTCAGCAAGCTAAAAAGCAGAAATTATGAAGGTATTGGCTATACTTAACGCGGCTTAAAATTTGTCAGGATCTTGGGAGAATATATGGTGGTCAAACTTCTTATGCTACGTCTATCCTTTTCCTGACTACAAAAAAAAAAATCCAGATACTCAGGCTTATGAAAAATAAAAGTTTGGTTGCTGTAACTCTGAAATGAAACTTCAATTCGATTATTTTGTGGATAGGAAGTATAATAAACAAGGCTGATCCTGGTTTCAGTAAAATCTCCACAATGTCATAGAATACACTCAAATTTTAATTTTCGAAAGGACATTGCCTTTCTTGTTCACAACAAAATGCTAAAAAAAACCACACACACAGACACGATAAAAAACGGCCTCGCTTGCCACCATCTTGCAAAACAGTTTTGTAAAATGGCGGCAAACGAGGCTATTTTTTATCGTTATGTGTGTGTGTTGTTTTTAGAATTTTGGTGTGAACAACAAAGGCAATGTCCCTTTCGAAAATTAAAATTTGGGTGTATTCTATGATATTGTGGAGATTTTACTGAAGCCAGGGTCAGTATTGTTTATGACGAGTTAGGTTTTGTTAAAAGTGTATTTTCTTTTCACTGCGTTCATCAGTACAATAGACTACATGTATTTGTTTCTACGCTTTTGCTCTTAAAGTACAGGGCTAAAACTGAAATATAGGGACTGCTGGGAAGACTAAGTAAGAGGATCAACCATCACTTGAATGAGATCACAACTAAGAGGGGGGGATGTTTAGGTAGGGAGAAAAAGGAGGGTCAATCGGGTTACGCCAACCAAACTTTTTTTAGGCCTTAAATTCCAAGAGCGACATCTGTAAATTGCTTTCTGTCATGTGAATCCAACTAATTTAAATGATTTCAAATTTGGTTACACTTATCAAAAATGTGGCATGCCTCCTATGCATTTGCCACAAATTACTTTTTTTTGTCTGGTTTTTCTTTATGAAACACGTACTATCAAACGTTTATTGCCACCCCCATGGCCAATGAATTTGCAAAACTTTAAATGCGTAAATATAATATTAAGGATAACACCAAACTTTTCAAATTCATCAAGTAGGCTAACACATATAATTCTTGTCATATTGAGTTGTATGCTTTATGTGTTGGTTTGATTTGGAGTAACATGGTTTCCAAGATATGACAATTTAAGCATCGGGGTTGTTAATCAATCGCCATTTTGGCAAGTCACCAACTGCTGAATTATTCTCGCCGATTGTCGAGTGGCGACCGACATTAGTGAAGGATGTCCGGACACATCCTCACACTTTAGACTTCTGAACAAGTTATGGATAGATGGACACGTTTAATAATGTAAGTAGCCTAGTGCCTCATTATTACAACCATGCGTTACGAAGGCATGGGTGTGGTTAGCGATGATACCATGAGTTTGATAAGTGCATAGTGGGACTTGTTAGACTGACTACCATTCGGGAGAGTCACCTTTTTATTGACAACTGTCATGCGCGACAAATATGTAACATGACCAGCGGCAGGGTTTGTGAAATGATTTTATAATTATTCACGAGTCAAAGTGCAATAGACATCCCAAAATGTGGCCTCACACCCCCACATTCCCGGCTGCCACTCACATCCGTTGGTTGCGCACTCGGGATTTATAGCACTTCATGAAAATTAACATAAGATTCCTACACAGAACAATAGTTTTCAAAATTCATTCCCATATTTCCTGAACAGATCGAAGTCAGAAATGTATGCTGCTTGTTGCACTTCTTAAAGTCAAATGTTGGTCGCCACTCACCAAATGGTGAGGGAAATTCAGGAGTTGGAGACTTGGGTTCTAGAGCTATTCGCCAAAATGGCTACAAGCAAATGTGCAATACTGTTGCTAGCCTTTTAGCTGATGGGAGAGTTAGATTAATGTAAACAATATTTAAGCATTAAGTAGCAGCACAAATGCTGAAAATGTTTCTACATGGTGAGGAAGAAGTGGACAGTGGCGAGTACATTTTAATGTGTACCGGCCAAATGGCGAGTGCCACACAATTCACATTCGTGGAGGATGGTCAGACAGACGTGTGATACGATTTTGCAATAGAGAAAGTGAAAAATATGTTGACGTGAATATAAAGCTGACGAGCTGTGGTAGCGATTAATTTTCGTGGCAGGAGGAAGAGACAGTGGCACGAACGATTGGGGTGTTCGTCAATCCCTACACAAATAAAAGATGGCTCACTCACAATTTGTGGTAAGAGACAATATGTCGTTATTTCTGGATGAATCTACAATTAGTTTTGCGGGCTTTGCACGCGGCATCGGATACAGATATTCTATCCTTACTTTGACAGAGAACGGGATTTGCACCACTAAACAATACGATGGCATGTCTTGCTGTGAAGGACACAGTTAGGCTTCATATATTCCTCAGGTAAAAAAAAAATGGTTTGTGTTACCCGACTGACCCTATTTTCACGAGCCGACTCTAAGATTTTTTTCTTTCTAAGAGAAAAAAATCCTCACTTTATTTTGATGCTCCATCCTACTATAAAAAAATGGTTCAAATGCTTCCTGGAAAAAGGTAAAATGTATACAATGTATCTTTATTGCATACAAAAATAATAAATTACGACTGTTGAAGTAAAACAAATTTTGAAGTTTGACTTTTTTTAGTAACAAAAAATAAAGTGTTAAAAATTTTTTCCGACCAACCGACTTTATTTTTCGTTACTGTGTAACGCAAACCAAACATTTTTTTTTTGTTTCGCATCGTACTTTTATCTTTATCGATATTTATGTAATCAGGACAGTGTGATGCCTTCTTCTCTGCTCAGAAGACGACGTTGTTCAGTGGTCGGGTAACCAGCGAGAAGTTACAGCATGAACAGCGGCGATAATGTGTTATGGTTACTGAGGATGAGCTACAGCTAGAGTCCGATTTTATTGTACACATCTATTATCCGTGGCAGCTTTTAGGAAGCACAAAGAGTAAGCATAAACATGAGATTCGGCTACCTTATGTATCCGCAAGTCTACGAATACGTGGAATCCCTTCATTCCATTCAGTTGATTTGGCTGAAAAACCAAGCCACCTTTCTATCCCAGAATGCACCGCCGATGGAAATTCTGCTCATTGAGCCGAATTTTTGTTGGTTCCATGTTCCATTAGGCCAAGCCAACATGGCGGACCATCAAAACTCAACTTTGCCAAACCAATATTTAATTAACCCATAACCGCCTAGTTACGAACGTATGCCTTCAACGTATAACAGCCAAAAACTAAGTCCCAGCGCGAGCTTTGTGAGGGGTCCCCGGGGACCCCGAGCAAAGCGGGCAGTCACAGCCCAGTGGTCAGCGTCGTCGGCTCCACCCCAAGAGAATGCCGGTTCGAATCCGAGAACCGACCCAAGTACCATAAAAAAAAAGGGTCTGAACGTTCTTTCAGGCGGTTATGGGTTAAAATCGATCGAAATACGTGTAAATGTACCACAAAGACTAGTGAAAGTTCTTTTAGCTAGGTGATAATCAACTCAACGTGAAATGCTAGGCAGATAAGCTTAGCTCTTTTTACGTGCTCCCTGCCGTAGCCATGGTGCCAGAAGGAGAGAGGGACAATTTTGCTAGGTAAATTTCATCAGAAATTCCTAGGTTCTTTTACATGCCACAATCGACATGAGCATGAGACATCACAGGGCCCTTCTCTTCCCGAAAATGCCAGGAGTGGCTGAGGTCGGACTCGAACCCAGGACCTCTGTTAGTCATTTTAACCATCAGGCCACTTTGCCCAATACTGGGCAGATTAAGCGGTTGGACCGTGTCCACTAGTGGCTCGTGGGGAGGGAGAAGCAGGTTAGGAGGCTCGTGCTTCATTTGAAAAGAATCTGTGCAGCCGTTCTGCACCAACTTGCACAGGCACACGTCTGTTCCGTTGTGTGCGTTCTATTCAGTTTTCTGCGTTATCATAGACGTAAGGTATGGCTATGGCATTGGGTTTATGCGTTGTGCCGACCATTCCATTGCAATGAAAACACGTACGTTTGGGTGTCACGACAGTGCCAGATGTGTTTGTGTGGTGAAGCGTCGTACTAAAAAATGTAGGATGTGTACGCCAGAAATAGTTCAAGAAGGACTGAGGAAGGGACGGATGATGGGATTACAAGGATACTACATGATTTTTTCAAATACTAAACATGTATTGTAGGTACTCTACAAATATGCAAGGACGTTTCTTCTGAGGGAGTATTCTGCATCTTTATTTGGGAGGGGGGGGGGGGAGTATTACGATGATGTCCTCCACTACCATAGGCTACACGCTTTTGTGCCATCATCCCTTGATCTCCCACTTCGGTTAATAACAAGTGCACGGAGTTCTCCAGGAGGGGTTGTTTGATAAGTGGTAAGTGGTAGTCAACGTGAAAGAAGTTTGCGAGCCGACAGAAATGTATCTTCATAAACATACGTAAACGCATTAACGTACATAGTCTTCAGTTAAAAATCAACACTTTACGTTGAGGTTTCATGTTTCGAAGCAAAAATGTCAACTCACTCAACTGTTTGGATGAATGTCGGCGAATTTTCAACCCAGATCACAGATCTTCTTCAGGCCAAAAAAATATTTGCACAACGTCAGAAACACACACTTGACTACATCAAAGCTTCAACACTGCAGTGTTCGATTGGTTTTTTGAAGTTTTATTACGTTATCGCCCCTGTTGTGATTAGGCCGGTTTTGGTGCTTCGTGCAGCTATGGTTTTGTGAGTGACTGTGTGGTTTCGAGTGACCACTGACTTCAAGTCCAACCATCCAGTTTTTATCAAACAAGCCATTTCTAACAGTGAGTAGAAATGGGCCAAAATTTGATCCATGGTTCTCGATACGCTCAGTTACGATACTTTGCAAACCAAGAAGAAATTCAAAATCAACCACTACACAGACAACTTTCCACAACCCCAAAAAGCCAAAAATAATAATATTTCAGTCGGGTTGACTTTTCAGTGTGGCAGAAGTTATTAGAGTGGTATCTGGAATTTTTGTTAGTTTGCGTGGCAGTCTTTGTTGATTACCAACGGTACTCTCAGCACAGTGATAAGCTGGTGGTCGCGGCCTGTTTTCTTTATTTTTAACTTTGAGAAACTGCTACGCTGCTGTGGCATAAATTATTAGTAAAACGATCAAAAGAAAATAGAACGTGTGTGCTGTCAGATAAACAATATTCTCAATTTCACTTTTCAAAATCAAACAAACTGGCCGTGAAGGCTGAACAGTAGCAGAGCGAAGGTCTGGCTGTATGAAGTAGATCCGTTCATAGGCTGGAAAGGGGACCCGGACAAAAGTCACTGGCAGTCAGTTCCAGCCTCCCAGATCCTGGATGTATTCTGGATATAATCTTGGGCCTTCCCTCTGGGGTGCATCGGGAACATCCTCATTCTTCAGCATTTACGTAAACAACCACTGTAGACTATTCAGAGGTAAACATGTCAACTCACTCAACTGTTTCGATGAATCTTGGCGAATTTTCAATCCAGATCATGGAGCTTCTTCAGGCCAAAAAAATATTTGCACAACATCGGGAACACACACTTGACTACATCAAAGCTTCTTCAACACTGCAGTGTCCGATTGGTTTTTTGAATTTTATTACTAACTTTATTGCACCTATTGTGATTGGGCCGGTTTTGGTCCTTCGTGCTGCTATGGTTTTGTGGATGACGGGAAGAAGAGCCTTGATTTAGCCGAGGCACCTTTAATTAGGGTGCATGGTGGTGACTTTTGTGTGACTATTGCGAGGGATTCGAGTACAATTTCTTTTCGAAAAATAAAATTACAGTATTATCAAAATCAGGAGGATTATGTCCGGTGTGTACATGGTGCACTGCCAGTCCATCATTTAGATTAAACTGTTGAACAGCAGCTTTGTGTTCGTAATTTCTTGTTTTGACGAGGAATTTTGTGTGCGCAATGTACAGTTGGTAGTAGGGTATTTTAGGCACGGAATCCTGTAAACAACGTTGGACTTAAGGCTGTTGGAATGGGTTTTGATGGCGGTCTGAGGAGCATTTCGATATTAGGGGTGTCGAAAATCTGGTGTGAATGTTTGCTTCTCTAAGAATGCGGCAGATGGTACTACCTCCATTGGGCACACAAAAAAGCCTCAACAAAACAAGAAATTCCGAACACAAAGCTGCTGTTCAACAGTTTGATCTAAATGATGGCCCGGCAGTGCACCATGTAGACACCGGATATA